>SSHR01001982.1:0-17783 GCA_006518225.1 Fusarium neocosmosporiellum
CGGGTGACCTCAGACGTTAGATTGCATCGAGGCTGCGCCGCCGGCTCTGTGAGCCGGATCATCGGTCGGTCCGGGGTGCCGATGTGTGCATTTTGACGGAAATGGCTTTTTACAGCTATTTGAGGGTAACTAAGCGTTATTTGGGCTTGCAATTGGCTTCTTTCTGTGTGTTTCTAATGAGATTTTGCAGGTTTAGCTAATAGCACATTAATTTATATGTGAAGGAGGAAGGAATGCAAATGAGATCGGAATCCGGGAGAATTTGCAGAGGTCATGTGACCTTGTTGGTACGAGTAACAATTCGTGTTGGTACGATTATCAATACTCATGTAGAATTAGTGCTGCTAGACCAGCTGCCAATGTTGTAGCCACAGATGAGCCGGTCCGTTCCTCAAAGTCATCCGGCAGCGCTCCCTCCCGGTATGGGTTCTGCGACACGACCTTGTGACCGGGCACGATGAAGCTCAGGTCTCGCGGGCTGCCCGTCGGGCCCCATACCTGGCCGTCGGCCGTCGCCGCTCCGATCCGGAAAATGCAGCGTTGATCAAAAGACCAAGGGTACTCGACCTCAGTGACGGCACCTGTGTCGGTGGCAGCGCAGAAGAGGAGTATACCTGAGTTAAGAGCGTCCTTGACTGCCTCGCGCAGGCTATTGATGCCCTTATGATTGTCCTCGGTATCCTTGACCGTCCAGGACATGGAGATTATGTCTACTTTCTGCATTATCGCTGCCCTGACAGCCTTTTGGGTAAACTGCGTTAGCCAAGAACGGTAATCTAGGCTAACAAGAGTTGCCGATTAACTTACTAGAGCCGCGCTTTCTGAAGCAATATATTCCCGCCCTGGAGTTTGCGTTGCCAGGTTAAGGCTGGGCTGCATCTCCAGCTTGTATACATACAGCTTCGCCATCGGACATACTCGACAGATCATGTCTGCCATGACAGTTCCGTGGCCTTGGCTGGATCTGTAGTAGGGACTTGGTCAATTCTTGTGGGGGAAACCTCTGTCGAAGGATTCTCCCCCCCGATCTTGCCACGGAGCGATTCCACGTAGGGATCGGCGCCGTCGTCGATCAAGGCGACCTTGATATCGCGCAGAAGCTTGACATCAACCAAGCGCACGTTTTGTATCACATCGGCGAACCTGTCCATGCAGTTGAGCCATCTGTTAGACTGCAAATTCATCTCGTTGGTGCCGCTTTGTGTCTTTGCGAGTCCGCCCTGCTGTACAAGCCTCTCACTTCCGGGAACGTCTGTCTTGCGTCTGAAAACGAGGATGTTCCTCGTTTCTTGAGGTTTCTCTCCATGGACCTCATCTGCCCCGTTCTTGTTGCGAGTAGCTGCCTCGTTTAGCCGCTCTTTGAAATCCTCCACGTACATATTGATGTGGTCAGCTGACTCCAAGGTCTGTACGAAGTCAGTATTAATACTATCCTTGGCATGACTCTCCCGAAAATACACACTTGCCCATCATCCCACATGAGATGCACTGCTTCTAAATTTTCCAGCCTCGGTAGCCCTTCCGGGTCGCTCCAGGCCCTAAGGATGGCCCTATTACCGCTCCATCGGAGATAGAGCTGCCTCACATTTGGTCAGGCAGTGAAGATGGTCTCTGGGCACAAGTCAACTTTGCGCCAGTCCAGGATTTCCACCTCGAATGGCCTCAAGCAATCCTCGATAGCTCTATCACTATGCGGCGGGTCCTTGAGGTCGTCCACGATGACTTTGAGGATGTGTTTGACCCCTTTCCTCTGGAGCCAGCCGAAGAAGACGGTCAGGTCACTCCTCCCTCGTCCAGTCTTTGGCCTTGGGGGTCGGTGCTTGGCTAGTCTTGACTCTCTAGTTGGCACTGGAGGCTTCTGGAGCTCGATTCTGCGGAACGATACGTAACGTAAAACTTGATCAAAGTTCATGTAGTCGAAGCTCTGTATGAATGAGTCCTCAGAAATCTCGGATGGGGCCTCGGAGTAGTCGAAACACAGGCTAATATCTAAGAATAATCAGCGTTGCGCATATCCATGAGACTTGTCCGCTCTTACTATTAAAGTTGGCACCGTGTAGAAACCTCACGGCCTTGTGCTGATCTCGGCTGGCAAACCTTGAATCTGTCTCCAGTGTCGTGCGTAAATAATATAACTTCAGGTCTTCAACGCTTGGCAAACCATCGACGGTTGGTTTCCCGTCTTCGGTCGCTGTAGGCCTTTGATGATGGCCATAAGCATTAGAAGACATACCCGAAGTGGGCTCGTCAACTAGTTCGGAATCTTGCCTGTGAATGCCAACTGACGGCAGGGCCGGTCCTCTTCGACCATCTTTGCCTTGTTGTTCAGGGACAAATCGGGTTTTCCGATTGACATGTCCCAGGGATCCTTCAGGGGAGACCCCCTCACCAGTAAATTCGTTCTTCTGGCCTTGTGTTGAGTCTGCAGATTCTTCCTGCCTTCTTTCTGCAAGACGAGCGGAGACTGGTTCCTCTAGCTGCTTCCACCACAGACTCTGTGTGAACTGATGGCACTCATATACAGACAACTCTTTGGGATCTTTGGTAAAGACGTCCAAGGCTCCATCTCCATGGGCAATGAGCGCCTGGACAATCCTCAAGTGTGGTTCCGATGCATACTTATAGTCGACCGCTAAGTGTAGGGGCGTCATACCACTTTGGTCCGTGGCTCGCAGAGTCTCTTCAGACGCGGCATTGATCAGCGCGATGGTGCTTTCAGGCTTCAGGCGGTGGTAGATGGCCGCGTGGATACAGTTTCTAGCGTGCTCGCACCGCATGCGAAGGAGAGCGTCCAGATCATCGATCTCATCGACGACAACATCGATAAAATTGATGTTCTTCTTGGCGATGGCTAGATGCAGAGGGGTTTTGCCAGCCTCATCTATGTGAACCAGAAGTGATTTTTTGTTCCTGGCGGTAGCTAACGATTCGGAGGGTTGCACAAAGGCCCTGTTAGAGTACGACGTGGACCTAGACATAAAGGATGTGCTAGGATACACAGCCCTCCATTGTCTTTTGTCCTCTGCACACTTGTCCATTGCCAAGCTGCTGGTCAACCGAGGAGCCAGTTTGGACATACGGAATAATGTGGGCAAGTCTGTCCTCGACGAGGCTATTACGAACAAGGACGTTGCATTCGTGGAGTTTCTCTTGGATAAGAAGGCCGACCTCAACGCGGCAGCCAGCTCAAGGGGTGCTGCTTTGCACGTTGCAGCCACCAATGGCGATATTAACATGGTTAAGCTACTCGTTCGGAAGGGCGCCGATGTGAACCTTACCCACTCTTGGATGTACGGCACAGCGCTGCAAAACGTGTACACGTCCAGGGCTAGCACTGCGAAGGGTAGAGATGCGGTCGCTCGATTCTTGATTGATAAGGCAAATGCTGACGTGGACGCCCATGGCGGACTCTTTGGGTCAGCACTAAATGCGGCGCTCCTGAAGGGCACTCTTGAAGAGGCCAGGTTCCTCCTTGAAAGAGGCGCTGACGTCGGCTGGAAGGACACTTGGGATCGGCGACCAGTTCACTTCGCAGCTTTGCGAACACCAGGCCACCTCCAGCTTTTACTTGACTCGGTGTCAGGCATATGTGACGATAGTCTCGGTATTGCCACCAAGACTAACCTAGGCCAAACGCCGCTGCACTTTGCGGTCGCGAGCGGAAGTACTGATCTTGTCGAGCTTGTTCTCTCTCGCACCCGAGGCACGGTATCCATCAATGAGCCCGATGAGGACGGTTGGACGCCGCTACTATGGGCATGCCGGCCGTGTGACAAATGGGGCACACCCGCTCAAGTTGAGTACGCCGTAGTGAAGCTCCTCCTGGACAGGGGCGCAGACCCGTCGGTACGAGGACGAACTTGGGACGACAAACAGTGGTCGCCGCTCAAGATGGCGCGATACCATGGGGCAACGGAAGAGGTGGTACAGCTGTTGAAGAAAGCCAGCAGGCATGGGAGTGAGAAGGGGGAGAAAGAAGACTTTCACGCCACTAAGAAGGGAGTACGCCGTCTCACTGCGTATTGCGACACATGTCTCTTTGTGAGTTTTCACGATTAGATCTCTCCTGTCTGATGCTGACCTAGAACCAAATTTAGGGCATACGTGGAATTGTAAACGTGTGTATGAGTTGCGACAACAAACTCGCCTTTTGTTTCAAGTGCTCTCGCTGGAAGGAAGAGCTTCACCCATATCACAACAATTGGGTACTACGAGGGACAGAGTTTGAGGAGATGGAAGAAAATGAGGAGGAGAGGGAATCTCCAGAGAGTTCGCCGGAGATCGAACAGGTGCAGGATGACGATGCAGAGGGAGACTGGTCAAGTGATGAAAATAAAAAGGATTAGGATATAAATAGGGTTATAAAGCTTTGAATTCTCAAGATGGCTTTTGGTAAACGTTACTCTCTAATGTAATACTGTGAATCTCTAGGTCAGTAATCATAAAAATACTCGGAAGGCTGACTAAAAGGGGGTTTAATGACTTACATAACTCCCCGAGCAGCCCTTGTGTACTATTAAAGGCTGCTTTCTGCCACCTTGATGCTTTTCTTCATAAAATCGTACGCAGGCCCCCATACAATTCATTGGTTACAGCCATGGCAGTGCAATTCTCCATCTACACGTGTCAGCCAATTCCGACCGCCACCACCTCCCCCGATCCATCATCGAAGGACTCGGGTCTTTGGTCCCCTCTCTCTTGCACACTTATCTATACGCCGACTACTGCCATTCTGGTGGATTGCCCTGCAAGTATCGCCGCCACTGCCAAGCTTGCATCATGGGTTAAATCTACAATACCAGCCCGCTGTACCTTGAAGCACTTCATCGCCACTCACGCTCATGGAGACCATTTCTTTGGGTTCCCAGTCTTGAAAGACTGGTTTCCTTCCGTCACAGCTATTGCCACTAAGAGCGTAGTTGAAGGAGTGGAATATCAATATACCCCTGAGCTCTACGATGGGCTTTGGAAGGCTCATTTCCCCTCATCTGAGGCCGGCACCGGCTTGCCAGCGACAAGAGTCAAGTTTGTAGCCCTCCCGCCATCCAACGAGATCGATCTTGATGGACACTTGATCAAACTCTACGACGTCCCGCACGGAGATACCCACGCCAACTCCTTCGTCCACTTGCCCGAGTTGGGGCTGGTGGTCGCGGGTGATATCGTGTACAACGGAGACTGTCACCAATGGCTCGGCGAGGCCGCCACCAAGGAGAAACGGGCGCAGTGGATTGAGGCGCTTTCGCAGATTGCGGCGTTGAAGCCAAAGGTGGTTGTACCTGGACACACATTCGCGCCTGCGACAGAGCCTAACGAAGCTCTTGCTCTGTCGATGCTGAAAGGTACCGAGGAATACATTCAAGCCTTTGAGGAGGAGCTTGGGAAGGCACACAGCAAGGATGACCTGTTTCAGAGAATGAGGTCTCGCCAGTCCAGGTGGAATCTCTGGATCCTGAGTGGGGGCTGTCGGGCTGGTATCGCGACGAAGCAGGCTTGATGATGATCATAGCACGAGGACAAACCAGAATGGATAGCAATATTATTTCTTCATCACTAGAAGCTGACAGGAACGCACACGCCAAATGACTCCATAGACGGGGGGCGGGGGGAAAACACCGGTTGATCGGACTTTTACAAGCCTAGGTGTTCACTCCTCTCACATGTTTCGGCCTCCCGGACTTGTACACCCCAGATCGCTCACAGCGGCCGGATTCAGCTTTAAATAACAGCTTGGTGCCAACGAGATACTAACGGGGCTGGAACTCCGGTGCTGGGTGACGCTTTCTGTGAACGAAACAGATTGTCCAACGTCCCCCAACGCAAACACTCCATGGCTCAGAGCTCAAAAGCTCCTTTCCCATTGAAGAAGACTCTCTGAGAAGGTAACCGCTCTGTCAGACAGGGAGATTTCATTGTGATATAGGATACCTACAATAAGATCCAACCGGCATTCAAACGCTACTTCTTTCCAGCCACGTAGACCTTGAGAAAGTCATCCAAGTCCTCCTGGGGCAAGTCCAATTTCTCATTCCACAGCCCTTTTGTGACAGAGAAGTGTGCCAGGCCACCTTTACCATAGATAGCACCGGCAATCATCGTCAGTGTACCCAGCAACTGCCCATTTTTCACCTGCGTAGCGCCGTCCTGCCACCATCCCTCGACAGTTCCATGCGATATCTCGAACTTTTCCCCTGTAGCTCTCTCGAGGGCTCCCACGACCTGATTTTGTGTCACCGTGAAGCTATTGACGTATACGTACTCATTCTTCGTAGCCTCTGGGTTCTTCAAGCTCTTCGCAATGGCCCTGCCAACTTGGTCCAAGTTTGTGGCCTCGTATGGGATATCGCCCCCATCAAGGATCGTCGCGGTACGAGAGGAGACATTCAATCCTCCAAATCCAGGAATGTCCAAGCCCCAGTCAAACATCGACCCGGAGATGATTGCTGTCCATGATATCTTATCCTGTTGTGTCTTGAGGTAATCGACGGTTTCGATCTTGTCTTTCAGGAATGGGATGTAGGTAGATGCGTCAGGGTTGGAGGTATCGACGCCGTATTCCGATGGAACGAACACCTTAACGCCTGCTTCAATAGCCGCGTTGGCAATCGTCTTTTGGATGGCCAGAGCATCTCCAGGAACGATGCTGGAAACGGTTCTAACGATGGCGTCCTGGCCTTTGAAGATCTCAATCAAAGATGCTTCAGAGTAATCGGACTTCACATGTTTCACTCCTGCCGGTAGAATAGCCTCAGAAGTATTCCGGGTCAATCCCGTGACTGTGAAGTTCTCGTCCAAGAGGGCCTTGACAGTTGATCTGCCCACGTTTCCACCAGCGCCAAGGACCAGGACGTTGATGATAGACGACGAAGTCATGGCGATAGAGAGAGGAGTAACAAAGAGAGTGAATGTTGTGTGATGTAGGGCTTTATGAGAGTAGGTAAGCGTAGATATGTGAAGGGTAGAGTGCCGTTTGATGTTGGGGGCTCTCGTAACCTTTATGATGTTGCATGCTATGTCCGTGGAACCTCCACGGCGCTGAATTCGTGTCTAATTCTGCCTAGGATTAATAAAAGTGAAAATTAACTCAGCTGTGTCGATGATTACTGATTGGCGTGTTCGCGGCTTAGTGCGGCGTGCACGCAAGAGAGAGCCCACGTGACTGTTCTCGCGGGTTCATTATGAAGAGAACCCGATTGATCGGGCCACCTCGAGATAGCTACGCACAAAAGAATCATCCGTTATCACTAATCATTTTACACGCAGTAGTAGAACGCCAGCCAAGGCGGGTCACCGATTGCCCCGAGTCTCCAGACGGAGACGATATCTTCGCTGGACACGCGGGAAGACAGAAACTCTATTAATATCATTTTATTGTTTCCTGTCCTATTATTCCATGTAACAATCATCTCAGACCTTCTCTCGACGAATTCAATATGGCGAACAACATTATCACGGTGGTCGGCATTACCGGAAAGCAGGTGAGAATGTCATGTAGTGTGACGGCCCTGATTTGGACTGGTGGCAAGTTCTCTTGCTAACTTTGATCCCAAAGGGCGCCTCTGTCGCCGATGTGTTCCTCCAAGAGGCAGGTTGGCACGTCCGTGGCGTTACACGAGATCCGGCTAAGTTAGAGAGCCAAAAATGGGCTGCGAAAGGCGTCGAACTCGTCAAGGCGGACTTGAACGACGCTGCTTCCCTCAAAGCGGCATTTGCAGGATCAACTGTGATATTCGGAGTCATCGACTTTTGGGGAATCGTCGGTGATCCAAAGGTCCAAAGGCGAGCCCAAGAATCCGCCCGCCCAGCCAATGTGCTCGCCTACGAACTCGAAGTGCAGCAAGGTCGCAACGTTGTTGATGCGGCCTTTGCGACTCTGGAGACCCTCGACAGATTCGTGCTCTCAACTCTCTCTCCCACCAAGAAGTGGAGCAAGGGAAAGTATACGCACAACCTCCACTTTGATGCCAAATGGGAAGCTGTCGACTACTTGAAGGCTACTTACCCGGCTCTAGAGAATAAAACGTCATATTTGCAGGTAGCCTTGTATCTTTCCAATTGGAAATATTCCCAGCTTGGTCGGCTCAACAAGGCAAGTCTATCCCCTCCCACTGTTATGCGTGTAATGCACAGCTGGTGTTGGGGTGAGATGCTATGAATGGAAACTAACTGGGCTGAAGCAACCTGATAATACATTCATCCTGAGTCTCCCAGGAAACCCTGACGCCCCAGTAGCACAAGTTGATGCACGCCATGACACTGGTAAGTATCTCCCCTTGTCTCGGGATAGTTCTTAGCTAAAAGGGCTTTACAGGCTTGTTCGTCAAAGCTCTCACTCAGGTGGAACCAGGGAAACACCTTCTGGGTGCTTCAGGTTTTTTGAGTTGGAATGAGTTCGCCGCCTTGTGGGGCAAAGCCCATGGTGTGCAATGCCGCTTCCAACGCCTGGACAGGGAGGTTCTCGAAAATGCGATTCCTGGGGGCGTTGGGGAGGAGCTTGCTGACATGTATGAATATATCGGAGACTTTGGATATCACGGCGGTGACCCAAGTGTTATTTTCCCCGCCGACGTGAGTACTGCTCTCCCTAAAGCAAGTCCGCTGACTAACAACGAAACCAGATAGCTCGGAGTGGACGTTCCGTTCACCACTATTGAGGAGTTCATCAAGAAGGAAGATTGGTCAGAAGTGCTTTAAGATGAGATTGAAGGCAGAGGGGTAAACGTTCAGAGTGTAATGGGTCAGTTGCTATTAAACTTGAATGTGTGAGGTTAGTTATGATGCAGCACTTCCTATCAAAGATTGAGATATCCCGATTGTCGGGCAGGTCATCCATGTATGCCCAAGTCCAGTGAGGCGTAGCGATACCTCTGCTCTGATGCCTTGGGTGAATGACTCCTTTCAAGATCAACAATGGCTCGCCTATAGCATTCGCAATCCGTATGCTGGCTCTGTGGTCTGTTATACAAGTACGGTCTTCTGGCTCAGTTAACCCATAAAGGGCCGGGCTTCAACTACAACAAAGAACACATTAGTTATACAAGTACGATGTCGTGAAAATCGTTCTCAACGTGGTCCTTTCGCCAGGCCATCTGCCTATCCTCCGACTCTAGCCCGTGAACATCAGCTATCCCTACCAATTGGTATACCTTGTCAAGTTCACGATGAAGCACAAACTGGTAGCGCCCACCGGCAAGTTGACACAACCTGTCGCCAGGACGAACGTGGCCTTTGCACAGGCCAAGTAGCCCGCACGAGGTTCGGAAAAGAAGGGCTCCGTCGTAGACGTGTGGAAGCTGACTGCGGCGCGGCTCTTGGGAAGACAAGGTTGCTGGGCGCTTCTGCTTCTCGCGTATGTAGTTCAGGCCTGGCGTCAGATGCTCTAATACCTTGAGGTAGCCATCAGGAAGCATCTCAGAAGGCTAATTCTCTTTTAGTCCGGCAGCAACACCAGCCCACTCGGACAGACAGGCTATGCGCAGCAGGTCACCGTCCAGTTCGCCCATTTCACTTCCGACGATGGGCATTCTTTCGTACACCTTAGCAACCTCTGCGAGATATTTGGCTCTGACAGGCAGTCTTCCTGATTCTTCTGTAGTTGGGATCACCATCTCTGCATCTATGACAGGCTTCCAAGTACCCCTTTCCCTTGTGAATTCCTTCAGCTTCCTCTCAAGCTTTGATTTCTCGGGAAGGTTCATTTCTGCGTCACTGGCAACGTAGCGCCAGACGCTAGGCTGCCAGTCGATATAGATGGCGGCAGGGTCCCATAGGTCAGGCACCCACGATGGTAGGTCGCTGGACTCATATTGGCCGTTGCGACGGGCAATTATCTCTAGCGGCCAGAGAGACTTGGTCAGGCTAATCAAGCAACGAGTCGCCTCTTCGAAAACTTCCGCGATGTGTTTGTTGTAATCAACTCGGGTAGAGTAGCACCCTTCGGGGAAATGATCTATAGTAGGCCGCGCATGCCATAGACTTTATCTCGCGGATCTGTCGCGTCGCTCAGGCAGGCGAGATGCCATAGCATAGTCAATAGCTCGGTGGGATCTATCTCTGCGTAGCGCCGGCCAAACGACAAGTTCTTATAGAATGCGTTATTACCCCAAGAAGAATGCGGTTGGAGTACCTCTAGCACACGGTTTCTTAATTAGAAGCGATCCAACTCCCGAGACATAGTATAAGCAAAGGTTTCGGCAACAATCGAGTAATTATATAGCGCCGCGGCCGGACATTCGGTATGGCCAATCTGGAAGACTGGTAATGAGGCCATGAGAAGCTCCTGTATTGTCTAGATGCGCTTGAACCAGAGATTGGAACAGATGCGCCGCACGACTTGGATCTCTTCCTCGGCTGTCCACCGAGAATAAGCGTCTAGAGAATAGGACGCGCCATATTGTGTTGTCACTTACTTATGACTTTTGAAACCCACTTTCTTGTACGCTGACTAGGAAGTATCTTCTCGGCGGGTAAACCCCTGACGTGATAGAGCCGGCCACCGATGCGAGCATGGCGAAGCAGGTCTTCGTCCTTGGCCACGCCCGGCCCCAGCCAAATGATAACCCTCTTGGCCGAGGTATAGATCTCATCCATCAATGGAACCTGGCCATTTTTCTCCTCGACAAATTGCTGGTCTATGCAGATGGCGTCTATCCAGAGCATCCGGCGCGAGAATTTGAGACGGAGGTGCCGCAGGGCGGACTCACAATTAGGCATGATGAGGAGTCTGTGCCCGTCGCAGGCGATCGGTACAGTTCCATGCTTAGCGCCCCAGACATAAGACAGAGCTTCGTACGTGTATTTGGCCTTGGGATCTTTGAGGTCGTCAAGAGACACCGGAAGCAAGCGGCACTCGAGAGGTTTGCTACTTGATGGGGACGTTAACAACCTGATAGAGCGGGGCGTCGCTATTGGACGGTAGTTATAATGATATGTGAGCATTGTTATATTGTATTAAATCGAGCGCGTTTCATAGTTACAAGCCGTCGAAACGTAGGTAGTTAGAGCTTTGTTGTTATTCGCGCCCCTGGACGATCTCGTCGCGTGACCTCGGTTGGGCGCGCTGATGAAACCTTCCTAATTGGGACTAGCCCGTCCCATGCTTATCCGATTAGCCGGAAATCCACCCAGGCTGGGCTGTCCTACCCTGCGTCGATACCTCAAACTTCGCCTTCATTCCATACGGGGACACAAACATGTATCAAGTTGGCAGGGCTATTGCGAACAGCTTGAAGAACTCAGAGCTTACTAGGCATGAGTACGGTACTACTAATGAATTTGCATTTATAGCCTAAGCGGCCGCCCTTCCCCTGGTCTCAAACGGCAAGATAAGAAAGACGACACCAGCAACAACAAACAAAGCAGCCGAGATCCATACAGGCAAGTCCGTCTCGATTCCCACGTAGGCAGCAATAATGGGTGCCATAAGTCCACTAAGCCGATTAAACATAGCAACAAGTCCATTAGCCGTGCCTCGGATGGGCGCAGGGAACAGCTCGGGGGTGTACGAATAAAGGAGACCATAAACAAGATTCTGAAAGAATGCAATCGCGCAAGTGAATCCAATGATGCCAGCTTCTGAATTTGCTCTGGTGAAGAGGAAGAGGAAGACACCAGTTCCGATGCAGGCAAAGGTTCCCGTGCCCTTGCGCCCGACCTTCTTCAGATCGACTGTGAAGCCGCCGAGGATGGAAGCTGGAATTCCGCACACAGCCTGGATGGCGTAATTGCGATACGTCTTCTCTAGAGAGGAGCTGCCTTGGTTGACACCCTTATTCTCGAGGTAGATAGGAATGAAGGAGTTGTAGAGAGGATAGGCCATGCCAATAGAACACCACAAGAAAAGCATAAGGGAAGTAGATATGGCAATTTGCGGGCTGGCAAAGAGGGAGCGAATCTTGTCGGGCCTGAACTTTTCCATGTTTCGCTTGACAATGTTCCGGTGGCTGAAGTTGGGTGCCTGGTCTTCGACTGTCGTGTTGTTGTTGTGGTTCAACTCAGCGTCGATGGCTTCAAAGTGCGAGATAGTAAGCCAGGTTGTGGTCTTGTTCCTGGCAGCAACCTTCTGAACGACATCCACAGCCTGCTGATCCAGACCCTTACCGAGGAGATACTTGGGCGTTTCGTAAACGCGGAAGAGAAGACGCATCAAGAACAAGACCAGTGTAAGACCGCCGAATGTCCAATAAGTGTACCTCCAGCCAAGGTTATCCTCGAATCGACACTCTCCAGCAGGAAGACCAGATGGGCACGAGTAGTTCGCAATCAGAGGCCACGCGATCAATGCCGCAACAGCTTGGCCAACGGACCAAAACGCAGACTGCATGGTGAGGAGGTATTGATGCGTGGCCGGGATGAACTCGAGGAAGATGGCGCTATCGACGGGCTGGTTACCTCCCGTACCGACGCCAATGATGGCGCAAAATGTGGCGATGGCGACAAAGTTGGGGCTCCCGGCGCCGACCAGACCGGCGACGGAGGACAAGAGCAGGGTGATATTGAAGGCAAGACGGCGGCCGATGAAGTCGGCCGTCATTGGCCACACCGAAGAGCCGACGACAAGGCCGGCGTATTTCGCCACCGTTAGAAAGGCGATTCTCTTGACTGCGAACTCGTTCCGGACTGGGGCGCTGATGATGGTGATGGCTTGCATCCAGAACTATTCAGTCAGTAAAGGAGCACTGGTAGGACAAGGGACTCTCACATTGTCCACGAACCAGCCAAAGCCCGTCATTGCAAAGACCTTCCATTGGAAAGATCCCATTCCCATATCGATGAGAGCCTGGTTCATAACGGCAACTTTCTTCTCGTACACCGCATCCGCTCCGGACGGAATAGCACGAGTGTCGATGCCATGATAGTCTCGGTCTTCAGCGACGTCGATCTTGCCAATAGCTCGAGACTCGTTGGTCAACGTCCTCTCATTGGGGGACATGACTTCTGGAATCTTGACGTCTTTGTTCATGTCAAAATTCTCCATAGTTGCGAGTCAGAGGCAGTCGTGTTAAGAAGCGAGATGCAAGAAGATGAGGATGAATGTGTGTGTTGCTGATGGGGAAGAATCGTTCGAAATAAGAGCTCCTCGCGCCCTCATATCTATACTAGTTATCAACACCAACAAGGCCCCAAGTTATCATCGTTGAAGCTGGGGTTTGCGGGGAGGACCTAGCCATACCCGGGATCGTCTCCATCCCGAGTCAGCTCCGCTTTTTCTTACCGAAAAGCTCGGCCCAAGATAGCGGCCAGGCCAGTGGGCGCTTCGAATCCCCCAGATACGGCATAGCGTGCTTACCCCCAGATAAGTGACTGACGACCGCGGTATACTGTACAACGCATTTTAGGGGGATGGGAAGTGTGTGCCTCGATTTGGCCCCTTGACAACAAGCAACCATGCCGGCGCTTCAGACACGTACCCTCGAAGCGATAGCGCGCACCATCTCGCCGGGGACATTGCTGAATCTTGCACTCAACGTCATCGGAAGCTCATGGCCGTCCCCACAAGTTGTCGACTCCGAGAAGCCGAGCGCGTCTCGAATCCCCCAAATACGGTATAGCGTTACTCGCCTACACAGCATCATGGTGGTATTCTCTGGGGTGCACCGGCTGAGAGATAGGGTTTTGCGGGGGAGAAGGTGATCGTGTAAGTTACTTTGTCCTCGCCTTCATTATCATCACGAGGAGTTACGAAAGTGGAGCGGTGACACAGCGCGTCTAGAATAACCTCATTTGGGAAAATAGTCCCCCAGAACAGCTATCTATATAAGAAGGTAAGTTTGGCTTGTTTAGCATCTTATCTCCTCACCACCAACGCCAGCTTCCAACTGTAGTATCAGTACCCCTGCCTTTTTCGAGTCATTGACTCTGCAGTCCAAGACACAACCACCATGGCTCCTTCAGCTCTTATCGAAACTCCCCTTGCCCAGAGCGCCCAGCAGTTTGCTTCCTCGAAGCAGGGCTCCGGTGTGCAGTTCAGTCCAGCCAAGCACCTGGCCTACTCCCCTCCTTCGTCTATCTTGACCATGAAGGACCTTGCCCTTGAGCCTACTGCACTATCGCCAGTTGCAACAACAGAGCCGTTCCCGTTGCTCTCCCATGAGGCCGTTCTGCAGCATCGACGAGATCTCTTCAGCAAGGATGTTCTTGACAACTGCCTCCACCACACCCGCCCCGGTTCCGTCCAGCTTCGCGGCATGGCTCCTCGCTATGCTCCGTTCATCCATCAGTTCTGGCACTCCCCCGAAGTTTTGAAGATTGTCAGTGACATTGCTGGCGTCGAGCTCGTCCCAGCTATGGACTATGAAATCAGCCATACCAACGTCCAACTTGGTCCGGGTGGGCTTGACGCTGTCAGAAACACCACAGTCGAGCCCCCCGAGGCCACCGCAGAAGCCATCAAAAAGTTCGAGCAGGACAAGCCCAAGAAACAAGAGGTCACGGACCAGACAAAACCAATAATCGAGTGGCACAAGGACTCCCACCCCTGGGTCTGCGTCGTGATGCTTTCAGATGCTAGACACATGTCTGGTGGCGAGACGGAGCTCATGAAGGGTGACGGGACGACCCTCAAGGTGAAGGCGCCGCAAATGGTAAGTGAAACATCCTGCTCATGCACGATGCGGTACTAACCAGTGTGTAGGGCTGCGCTGTTCTCCTCCAGGGCCGCTACATCACACATACAGCAGCACCTGTGACTAACATGCCGGAACGAGTCACCATCGTCACATCCTTCCGACCAAAGAACCCCTTGCTCGTGGATGACACCACCAACAAGAACGTCAGGAACAAGTCTCACCTCACTGAGCTGTACTACCAATGGACGACATATCGTCTGGATGTGATTGCTCAGCGGGCTCGCATCGCTGCAGATGCCCTCAAGGAACGGTACGCAAAGAATGTCGCAGAGTCAGATGCTGAGGGCAAGGCTGGCTTGTGTAGAGTCGGGACTGTCAGTCCGGAAGAGATCAAGAAGTGGTCGGAGGAGATGATCAAGTACATCCGGGACACGACTGAGGAGATGGGGCTACCTCTACAGTAGTCCCGAAGGGTCTTGGCATTTTTTGCACTCCTTTGTTGATTATTCAGCTTGCGAAAGCATCATGAAGCATTAATAACAGTTGAGTTTGGCATCGAGAGCGAAACTTCGCAAAGGGACATCGCCGCTAGGCTCATTCTTTTCTGAAAAAATGTGTACCGTTGGTTCTACGCAAGTCGGTTACTCAGCACTTGCTATTGGTACAGAAATCGCCCCAAAAGGCGCTCAAGATGAGATATCACATGACTTTGACTTTCAACTTCTACAAATGGCTTAACCATTGAAAACTTGCTTGTGTCATGTCTCACGTACGGGCAAGCCGAAGGTTGTCACACATTTCCGTCTTTGATGTTTTGCCACTGTACCCTGGTCCCTTATCTTCCGGCTTTGCGGGGTAGATGGGGCGCTAACGATGACTCCACTGATAATTCAGGGGGCTTGGTGGCTTCATCACTCAACCTCAACTCTCCCCTCACATCACGTCTTTGGGACCAACTAGGAAGCCCCCCAACCTGCAGCAGGCCATACCCTTTCTATTTCAGGCCTTTATCATTTGACATCGTTGAAGAGTCAATGGAAACCAAGCAGCGCCAACGCCGGTCTCGAACAGGGTGCTGGACGTGCAGGAATAGGTACGCTATCGCCAGTCTGTGCCCGCGAATCTTGACTTATCTATCACAGGAGAAAGAAATGCGACAGTATCACATTCCCATGCGGTAATTGCCGACGGCTGGGTTTGGATTGCAATACCGAGACTAAGCTTGTCTGGGAAGATGATTCTCGCAGAGCGGGGATGAAGAGGAGAGGTCCATCCAAATTCCCCAACCGTACCAATAACACCCAACCTATGGCTGGCCAGCCTAGTTCGCAGAGAGGAGATCACAATTCATCTCCTTCAAGTCGCAAATCAGTCACAGTCTTGTCATTCTCCAGCCAGTCTGACCAGGAAATGGGCCTGCAACGTCTCTGCCAAATCTCAGAATGGCCCTTCGAACTCGATCCCACAGAGTCACACGCTCTCGACCACTACATCCAACGCTTCTCCAGGACATACCCAACCTGCGCTGGTCCTACAAACCCATTCTTACGAATTTTTGTGCCTCTCTCAATGCAAAGCCGGGTAGTTCTCGATGCCGTTCTAACTCTCAGCTGCGTTCAAAGTTGGGAGCATGGAAGTTTCGTCATGGAAAAACCCATGCTGTTCTTCCGATACAAAGCCCTCCGCGGTTGCAGGGAACTTATTGAATCGGTCATCAACAAATCTGGAGCCCAGAAGAAGGTTCAGCCAGCGTCAACTATGGACGCCGCCATCCAGGTTGTGGCAGCTCGGGCAGCAACTCTCGATAATGGTGATATCATGCATCTCCTCGCCACATGCGTCCTTATGGTCCTTTACGAGAAGCTCAGTGGAGAACGGCAAGACAACGTGGCTGCACATCTACGGTTCTTTGCTCAGCTCTTCCCGGCTAGGCTGTTTCTAGCCATTGCAGATGGAAGTCTTCTCGACGACTCCAAACGCGAGTGGAACGAGGCCATAGCCTTTCTCTCTAGCCTTTTCCTCTATAACGATCTCGTCAGATCAACCTCGCTCCGCACATCAACACTTTCAGACTTTTACATTAAACACGGTGACCCTGGATCGCGGTTCGAATTCCCCAAGATCATCGCCAGGCTCAGTGCCGGCGACCTATCAGTGACAGATGAAGATATCGCAGTGTGGGATGGACGGTTGGACTGGTTTCCAAGTTTCGCGCTCGATGCACCTGACAGAAGCAAATCTTGCGGGAGGCTTCCTGTTGCAGAGCCGGCTTTTGTTCTTAATCCGTACTTTCGGCGACTTGAAAACTTTGCCCGACCAGAGGCCTGGAACGAACAGGGTATCGTCTCGGAGCTCTACCGCGTAGCAGCCTCTGCCTACCGAAAACAAAAATTTGTAGACCAGTGGCTCTCATTCAGCGATAGTCCCCGAGAGCTAGACGAAAATGATTGGGAGATGGGAAATCTTCCATCGTGGGGCGTCGAGCTGCTTCGTCTGTTGTCACCCGTCTCGCCCTTTGATAATACTCTTTTATGGCCCATCTCTATTATTGCAAAGGAACTCACGGATGAGATCGATCGTCAGTTCGCTTTAAATAGGGTCGAATCATTAGAGAAACGGTTTAGGATGAAGCATTTTAGCGATGTGAGGGAATATCTTGTTACTAGTTGGATGGCAAAAGATGAGGGCATTATTAGCACATACGGGCAGCCAGTTCTTTTTGGTTAGAACTACATTCTTAGAGGCTTTGACAGTAAAGTTGTCACTATATTCACCACTGCAGATTACGATATAGACGCCCCTTTTATCTAGTTGCCTGCCAATTCGCCAGTCTGTAAAAGCATTAGGCAAGCTTTTTCTTCTTCGCCTGTTCGCCAACGCCAAACCCTCTGGCCCTTGAATGGTTCTTGGATGACCGACACTTCATGACGCAGGTTTATGCTTCAACTACCATACGATGCTAGACCTAAGCAATGAACGGGCCGATGATAACTGTGCCATATGCCAGTAGTTGCTCCTCCAGGCGCCATGCTCACATAGTCATTCACGTTAAGGTGGATGTCAGAGGTAATACGAACAACAAAGCGCGTTGAGGGGGGATCTGGGGTATCAGAATAACATGAAAGACTGTCCTTGGGAACCCGCTAAATTAGATTCTCATCACGTTAGTAATTAATTTTATTTCAGTTTCTTAGATATCTTAATTATTATTTAATA
>SSHR01001984.1:0-14965 GCA_006518225.1 Fusarium neocosmosporiellum
ATTCGATCAGAGTGATAGGGATCAATACGATGACGAGCCAAAAGATGATGATGTTATTGATCAAGGATGACTTCGGCCCCCTCTTTTCTCGAGAGGGGTTTTTGTTGGATTGTGACCCTGTATTACGAAACCTCTGATAGATCGATATCCTGACCTTAGTCAGAGGGGCGTGAGATGGCATAAAACCCCTCTCGAGAAAAGAGGGGGCCGGAGGCATCCTTGATCAATAACATCATCATCTTTGGGCTCCACATCGTATTGAACACTATCACCCTGATCGAATTGATCGTATCGGATCCATCAAATATTTAAAACCTTCTGCGTTTTTTATGCATTTTAATCTATTCCTGATTGGGACTAACGTAATCCACAAATAGCCTAGTGCTGGGATCAACGTATTCCCCGTTCCGACCTTTTCTCTCTCAACTGGAACCCCTGAATCTTTCTAATCCGACTTCCTACTACCTCCAGACCCTTTTGTGCCTCTTCCGCAATGCCTAGAGCCTCAGGGAGGCCAGCCGACCATCAGGTCCACCGAGAATTTATCATAATCTCCTCGGATGCCAGCTCGGGGTTCAAAAACTCACGAGTCAAGTGTAAGCACTGCGGCCACGAGACAGCCAAGGGCACTACTCGTCAGAAGAAGCACTTACTTCGCCACTGCCCCAACTACAGAGTTCAGAAACAGCCTCAGCAGTCTCAGCTTACTCAGCACTTTCCTGTGGTAGACAAGACCTTGAAGCAGATGCTTGATGAGCTTGCTGCTAGAGCAATCTTTACCGATGGCCGTCCATTTAACCTATTCGAGTCCAAACGAATGTGGATTCTGTTGAGCAAGCTGAATAGTGCCTGGCAACCGCCGTCTCGCCGACGAGTATAGCGGCTGCTTGCCCCGACCTATTCTAAGTACTATAGCCAAGTCTAAGATATTCTCGACCAAACAGAACGTATCAACGTGATATTTGATGGCTCAGATAATATCACGAGCTATCGAATTGTAAATATTTTAGTGCAGGTGGCAAATGGCCCGGCGTTCTATTAGAAGACGTCTGATACGGGGCAGATTCAATATACGGCTGAGAACTATATTGATCTCTTATATCCTGAGCTGGAAACAATTTGCAAGGGAAACTTTTTGCGTATTAACTCGTTTTGTATAGATACGGATAGTGTGATGAGGAAAGCTCATGTGCATCTGGCTGCAAGAAAGGAATTTCAACATTGCTTCTTTTCCCTCTGCGATTCACATGGGCTATAGCTGCTTATTAAGGACATTCTAGAGCAGCCGTTCTTTGAGGAGGCACTTAGAAGCGCTATACTAATTGTCACTTTCTTTAAAAAGTCGAAGCTACAGTTGGCTCGATTAAGAGAAGCACAAAAGGCAGTCTAGGGCCACTATAAGGCGTTTTTATCTACGTGGGTCTTTCGGTTTTTCTAACTCCTAGCCTTAACTAACCGCTCGCTTTAGCGTAATCACGCGCTAGGGCAGCCAATTTAATACTTTATGGTCAGTTTTACGCTATAAAGAGCCCCTCTAAACGTACGCTTGACGCCCCGACGTGAGGGCAGAGCTAGCCTCTGGGTCTCTTGAGTTCCTTCCGAGGGTGCTGGAGTCTGTCAATAGCCCTTACTTCTGGATACGCCTGGAGACTGTTTTGGCTATAATTAAACCTGTCAGCAGTCGTCAGCACGCCTCAGAAGCCGATCGGGCTTATATCGGCCATGTGACCCCTTATTGGCTGGAGATCAAAGCAGAATGGAAGACACTTGAGGATTCTTAGCAGCATAAAGACGTGAATTTTAGCGAGCTGTATTTAATATGGTTAAACCGTATTGACAACAGATATATGATATCTATTATGCGGGGTTTGTATTGAGGCCCGATACGGTTGGGACCAAGCTAGAAGAACGCATGATGATGAGAGTGCTTTAGTTCTTTAAGTTAGCAGTCAATCCTGCTGATTACCTTGGTATTGTTCGAGAATTCAATCACTTCCGAGCATAATCCGGCGGATAGTTTGCTCCAGGGGCCTTGGTCTATTCAAAAGAATGGACGCCATTAGATGCTTGGATGCTTCTTGATAATTAGGGCAGTAAGCTGGCTGCACTTGCAGTCCGAATCTTTGGAACTATAGCCGATTCAGTCCCCTCGGAGAGATCATTCTCAGCAGTCAACTTCCTCTACAGCAAGGCACGTAACAGGCTCACGCCTGCTAACGCTGACAAGTTGGCATTCATCTACATGAACGAACGAGTTTTAGAGAGAATAAGGCAATCTCGAAACCAACCTCTTGATTATCGCAACGAGGTTGGTTCTACGGTGATTACCTGGGAAGATTTGACCGAAGACGGCTGGCTTACTCTTGAAGATGCATACATGGAAATCCATTGCGCATCTAGCCTGGAAGTTGACGCTGTCATCGGAGAGTTCACTCACCAACCCGCTTCCGACGGAGAAGAGACGATTGTGGACAAATTTGAGGACCAAGATGGGTCAGCGAGTGAGGAGACCGGGGAGGATTGACCTAAATTGGCTTGGTTATTTGTAGTACATGGCCGTTTTGTGGCTTCATATATGGTGGTCATATGGCAATAAAAAACGGTTTCGTTATAATAAAAAACAGTTTAATACACATTTGTATTAAACATGTGCCCATCCCTACCCCGAACAGCCCATCCAGCAACTTCTGCGCCTCGGTAACCTGACCGCGGAGCGTGCGGGTGAACTTTCCAACATCGACCTGCTCGCCCATGTGAAACACGGACTCTCCGTCGTCGGCCGATCGTATCGACGCCTGCCCGCCCATCTTATTGCGCCAACCTTTGCCGTACGCCATCCACCCGATGATCGTGCTCATGACGTTGTGTGTGCCGGTGCACATCCACGCCATATGCTGCTCTCGGAACGCCAGCACGGCATCGATACCAACCTCGTCTTGATCCCGGGGCTGATTCTCGAACACCGACTCCAAAAAAAACAGCCGGCCCCACCACAGTACCGCCGCTAGCATCCCCGTGTATAAGTGCGGCTCCGTGTAGCCAAGCGGCCGTTGTTGGACGCCTAGCGCAGCACAAAAGCTCAGCAGCGAATTCGTGTATACGTTTCCGCCAACATGGACTTTGATCGAAGCAACAATGAATAAAACACGGCCCTGTCAAGCGCGCTGTGTAGCGGAGCGGCCACCCCCTCGTCCTCCAATCTCCGGTCGTCATCGTCGCTACCGGCCTCGTCGTCGCTACCGGCGAGTTCCCTCTCCCTGCCACTACAAAACCCGCTGTCATGGCTACTGGGGAATGCATCACCCTCCAGCTCTTCTGCAACGTCGTGTAGCAAGCTCCACTGCTCGTCCGTAAAGCGAACAGCCCAGCGCTTAAACAGACTTGCGTATTGTGATATGCTAAAGTGATATCACACTGTGCTAAAGTGCTAAAGTGATATATATCAACGTGAATATATATCACACTTTTTTTCAGCTAGATGTGATATCACGATAGCTAAAATGCTATCGGTCTGTAGTACCCTTATCAGATAAGATTATATAATCTTATCTATAAGGTTATTGCTTTGGTTGGATCTACTGCAATGAACTTTCTCAACACCCCCTTGTTCTCGTCACATCTTTAACACAACATAGGATTTCATAGCGTATTTGGATTCGCAGAATTCCTCCGTAATCTAAATACAAATTTTTAGATTCAATTTTTCTTACTACTCAAGCACACGCCCTTTTGTAGGAGGCGAGAGGATGCCAAGGTACATCCGGCTTCTTTAGCTTAAGCTGCAGGTTTATGCTACAATCCCGAGTGTAGGCTGTAGACCTCAGCATGGGCAGCAGGCCGGAGTGCAACCTTTGGTATGTACGTTGCTGCTAGCATCCACCACACCAAATGCACTTGTGACTTGATGCCGGCACCAATCCTTCGCCCTGCCAGATATCTTTCAATTCCTCAGTCTGTGTTAGAGAAGTGACATGGATGATAGTGTTGCAAAGACAGCCACAGGAAATGATGTCGCGCGATGACGCGTGAATCGTCAGAACAGTGTTACAGGTCTGTTGCAGGGCCAGCAGGTCTAGTATCATAGCCTCGCTTCTTTAGCTATAACTAAGGAAGAGGAGGGCAAGAACAACCATGATGAGAAAGAGACCGAAGACAATCATTCCGATCATCATTAGATTACGAGTTACCTGGTAAGGGCGCGCTGTCCGACAGTCTGCTGCCTCGACTTTCAATATTTAATTATGATTTCATCTCCAAAATTTATTACTGGTGCCCTTACTCAATCACAGACTAGAGCATCATCCGATGATCTGCCCTTCGAATCATCTAGCTTCGACGTCATTTTCCGCACCACTTATCCAGAGAAGGCCAAACTAGGCCCATCTGGCAAACGAAAGACGTCTGGTCGTGTTATGTATGAGTGCCTTCATTGCCCCCCAGATAGTCCATGGTCAAATGGGAAGCGTGGCAATGCTATTTACCATGCGAGAAGGAAACATTCCTCTATTATTCAGACGGAGGCCAGCACCATAGACGAGCACGACTCAGATATTATTACCCGGCCATCAAAGCAGCCTCGGATGGATAGCCTTTTCCACAGTCGGCCATCAGATACCACTTTACGCCGCGCCTTTAACCGACAGCAATATACAGGATCGATTGTCGGTCTTCTCACACGCCGTCGTTTACCTTTCTCCGCGGTGAAATGGGATGAGATGCAGGATATCATATTGGCGTGCAATCCGGCTATTGAGGATCTTCTCCTCACATCCCGCGACGCAGCTATGCGTCATATTACCACTACTTTCGATTTATACCGGTCCCAATTGAAAGCAAAGCTTCAGGCGTCCATATCGAAGATCCATCTCTCGACCGATCTCTGGACATCGCCTCATCGGCATGGCATTTTAGCAGTATGCGCCAGATGGGTTGATAATGGCTATCGACTTCAAAAGGCCCTGCTAGCCATGCCTGAATGTCGATACAGCCACAGTGGCGAACGCCAAGCAACTCTAATGGCGGAAGCAATCGAAGAATACGGTATTGCGAAGCAAATCGGCTATCATACCGGCGATAATGCTACTTCAAACGATACCTGTTTAAAGCATCTCTCTCAATTGCTACAGGATAAATGCGGTGTATGTTATTTAGAACGTTGATTAATAGGTAGTTGGTTAACTGAGTCTAGATATCTTTCCATCCCAACCAGCGCCGAATCCGATGTGTCGCTCATATCATAAATCTCTCCCTTCAAGCCTTTCTCCTTGCGTCCTCGAAAGAAGCTTTACGCGCAGCACTTGCCGCTGCTAGCGACGTAACCGGCGCCGAGATGTACGAACAATTCTACTTTACACTCTATGATGTATCCGCCAATGAGCCAATATCGCGGCCTGAAGCTTCGGGACAGCAAGAACAGTCTTTCAGTAAGATCTGGAAAGGAAAGGCGAAAAGGGCCGCTCGGAAGCCCCCCGATTTCAAGGACGAGAAATTCAGAGGCTGGCAAACCATCCCGGCGATGCGTAAACTACATAACGTTGCAGTCTGGCTTCGAAATTCGTCTATCCACAGTGATCTATGGGAGGATCGAGTAGGCTTGCGGCTTGGAATCGATAACGACACCCGATGGAACTCTTGGTATAAGCTGATCGATAATATTATCCGAAGATAATCACAGATCAAGCAATTCTTGCTTGATTACGATAAGGAGATCAACGATAATATCCTCAACTCATCAGATTAGGATTACCTTAAAAAACACATAGATTCCTCCACCCATTCGCGTCGGCAACTTTATGGGCTGAGGGTAAGAATTCTACCTTGTCGCAAACATTGACAGTTATGGACGGCTTATTACGCCACTATGAAAAGAACAAGGTTTGCTGTCTCCTGATAGACTCCAAACCCTAACTTGGCTAATTATCCAATCTAGGAACATTACTCGAAGCCAGAGATGCTTGATCGCCGTATCCTTCATTCAATTGAGATGGGCTGGTTCAATCTCGACAAGTATTATACTATGACTGAAGATGCGCCTGTTTACGCTGCCGCTCTCCTACTTGATCCTTCAAAGCGAATCAGGTACATTGAGCGCCACTGGCCAGAGTCATGGCACGAAATCACCATTGCTGGTATCCGTACAATTTGGGAAGAAGAGTGCAAAACTCAGCCTGAGACTGGACCTGCAGAGTCGGTCGATGAGGCATCTGCTTCGCAAAAGCGGCAACCGAACGAGTGGGACGCTTTACTTGAAGGGTTGGAAGTCACCGAGGATCTGGGTCATAGTATGGACGATCTTGAAGACTTTATCAAGGCAACACCCATCAAAATAAGTGGATCACCACTTCAGTGGTGGTGTCATAAGGATCAGCGGAAGACTTATCCTCAGCTAAGTCGAATGGCTATTGATATCCTCTCGATAGCGCCTGAATCAGCTGATCCGGAGTCTGCCTTCTCTGGTGGTCGACGTACTCTCTCCTGGGATAGAGAACGAATGACTTGCGAGAATCTTGAGAAGGTTGAATGTATAGGTAACTGGTTGCGTGAAGGACATATCCAGAAGACGGTTCATGGTGGTATGGGTGTAATTACTGATACGGGTTTTGATAGGGGCGGCGATGAAGACTCCGATGTTAATTTTGATTGATTGACTTGCGGATGTCTGACAGCACAGGTGGTAAAGTGCTATAGTGGTATCAATCGTGCTAAAGCGCTAGGGTGATATCAATCGTGCTAAAGTGCTAGGGTGATATTCTAGCACACTTTTCGCGAATAGGTGAATATGAATATGAATATCACTTTAGCACGTTATATCACAATACGCAAGTCTGCGCTTAAATGCCTCCTCACGTCCAATGCGATATGCCCTCCAGCAAAAGCTCAAGTAACGATGACCGACGGACCGATACTTACTCATCGATGCCTCCTTGCCTTTGCGACCAAACGGCACGCCACTCGGGTTCGCTGCTGTGATGCTGGCGAGCCACTGAAGTGTCTCCGTCGGCACACTATCCAGCCGCCAGCAGCAGCGGTCCACCTCGCGGTCGAAGCTCTGCCCGAGCCGGCCTAACAGCAGTCGTTCGCGGACTACACGCTCGTCCTCTGACTGCCGGGCCCTTCCGCCCGTCGCCACCTTTGCTCTTACCCACCCGGCTGCTTCGTGAACGCCGAGCAAGTCGCGGGAGCCAAAGTGCTTCACCCAGCCCAGCCTCTTGATCCACGACGAATCACGATCGATGTCCTCTTCCAAGTCGCCTAACCTAACCCTTATAGCATCCTCTGCCCTCAGCTGGGCTTCACTGCTAGCAATCATCTTTTCCATAGCGCTAACGCCGCCGTTGTCAGACGCGACCATGCTGCCATCGGTATTATCGTTACGACCGCTATCGTCCGCACGAATGATCCAGTAACGCACGTACTTTCCCCTCATCCACGTCTGTAGTCGGACTTGCGTCTATTGAAACTCTGCTTTGCCGTGCTGTGCTTCTCTCCAGTGACGGACAATGTTATCTCGTGCCACTGTCAGATATCGGCACACGTTGCAACTATATCCATTCAGCACGGGGAGCAGTTCAATGGCTGCACCACCATCTACTGGGAGTGGATCCTTTTCCGGGTCGGCCAAGTCCATGCCAGTGTAGTAGTCATTGATCTCTCTCAGTATGTCGCCTGTTAACTGATGTGCCCGCCGGAAGTGCTTCTCGAATCACAGTAAAGCAGGGTTCTAGTCATGCAGTTCCAATTTTCCCGTATGCCATCTCTATCTTTCCGAATCAATGCTTTAGCTTTTCCTTGCTAGTGACTGTTTCCTCGATCGACGGAAGTCATACGCCATTATGAGCTGATCTAGCACATAGATGAGCCTTGAGACCCAGTAGTCGTCTTGAGACCGTATTCTCTGCTCTAGCCAGAGTCTTGCCTGGCTCTCTGAAGTCAGATCTATGCCTTCGTGATCGAGTGCCATCTTCGTTAAAACCTTGCCAAGAATTTGATCATCGTACGCGCATAGCGCCGCGATGATCCTGCGCACTACCGGTTTGTTCATACAGTAGCCATCATGGTCAGGCGCAGCATCATACTCTTTCACCGAATCTACTTTTTCGTTGTTGCTTCTTTGACTGCGTGCTTCACGGCGGGCGAGCTCTCCTTGTCCCATCTCATCACACACGAGCCATCCGTGCCCACACATGCTACACGCCCCCCTGACATCATAGTAACGTGGAATATTGAGGGTGGTAAGCCACTGCAGAATACGCTTGGCATGCTTGCTAGCGGGCCACTGTTCGCAGCTGTCTAATCCATGATTGGGTTCCGGCCCATCCTTGATTATGAAACAAAGCTCGCAGCCGACAAATCTCCAGGCCTCGGTGGTCTGGTGGATCCAGTTTAGTCGATCGATGAGATCGAGGCACGGATCGGCCGTGAGGATCTCGTTACTGGTCTCGGTCGGGATGACGATCTCTGCTTCTTTTTCGTTGAGTAGACGAATTTCAGCTTGCTTCCCGTTGAGATAAGAAATGATCCTTTCCTGCTCATCTGCCGTAGTGACAATCTCAGACTCATTAGTTTTGCCAAACACAGGAGCCATAGACCCTCCCCATGATCGGTTTGGTGGATCCAATACAGGAGATGATGATCCCGCGGATCGAACCTGCCTTTTTTTCGCTGGCGTTTGAGGAGAGGTGGTTATGAAGCGACGCTTCAACAGGTTCTGCCCCCCAACATTCCTCGTGGAAGACTTAGCGCTATATGGTGGAGCCTGCGGAGAAGATGGAGGTGGTGACATGAACAAGAAATAATGAGAGTCATCATCAAGGCTCGTTGCATTAGGTGTACCGAGCCATGGAGCAATAGGATCAGGTTTGGCGTGCACAAGCCTAGAGGTATACCTACTGGATAGGTGCAAGAACTCGTGCCAACGGACTGACACCCACTCGTAACACTCCAGCAACTGAGGCTGTAGATGCGTCGGAAAGGCCCCATCAAGCCCGTATGTCCTCGCTCGCTGTAGCGGGCGGTGGCCGCTCGACCAGGCGAATACAACTCCTCGATCCGCATTATCCGTCCGGTCATCAAACCGGTTAAAAGGACGGCTAACCTCACGAACGTGCTTATCAGCGATCCCAATACAGATCTGTCGTAAGAGGCGCAGCGTAATCCCCTGATCCCAAACCTGCCCTGTGAAGCGCCTGACGATCTTGGTGAGGCGTTCAGTGGACCAATGGCGGCTGTCAGACTCGGGCCGATTCCGGAACAAGAAAGGGGAGCAGTCGTCGATGTGCGGTAATTGCTCTCGAGCAAGCATATCCACGAAAGGGCGAATATATATAAGGTAGGTATACATTAAGTGACCGACCTGGGAAGGGAAGAACCGAGCGACAACGAATTCCCTATTGTTTGAGCGCTTTGCTTTGTGGCTACGGGTGATATAGATCATATAGCCGTTGTATATGTAAAGGCCACGCTCGCTAGTCCTATGATTACGCACTCGGACACTGAGTAGGTCTGGTGAACGGGGCTGACCTCCGCACGTTATGAGCATTAGACCTGCCAGGTTTTCGCGCAATGCTTCTTCCTTCTTCAGGTATTCAAATATCGCCTTCTGGTTCCATCGCCCTTTGCGCGAAAGCGAGTCCGCTTGGCTGGTGCAAGCTTTCAAGGATAGTTCCAGATAAGCCTCTACTAGCCCATTCTTCGGGTGACTAACGAACGAAAATCCGTGTGTCGTATTTACCATATCGTCTTTGATGGAGGAGAGATCACATAGCGGCTTCCACCTATACATCAACTGCTCATAAAGAGCCTCCGCGCGCGCCAAAAGCACCTTCGGGAGGCGTCGAAACTGTTCCATGTGAACCGCAACATCGTCTCTGTATGATAAAATCTGACCGTCATCGCTCCATTTGAGGAGGAAGGCAGGTGTTTCTGAGCCTGCTATTGCTCTTCCAAATGCGAGTAGGGAGAAAAATTCCTCGAATGGTGACTGTGATCCGAGAACTAGGTATTTCTGACGAACATTCTGCAGGCGGTCGAGCTGATCCGTCCGAGGACGTCTCGCAATTTCAAGGCGAGGGTAGTCCTGGGCTGGTAAAGCGTACTCGAGGAAGAGAAGTCGTTGTATGTATATCAGTGCGGCGAGGTTAGACGTGTATGACCTGGCCGGAAGGAAACCAGTGAGATCAGCCGAGAATCCAAGGACACCGCTAAAATACACTAGCAGCGTTGAATCTGGGCGACCATCCATGACTTCTTCCGTGCAAAATGTCATAATTAATCCAAATAGAAATTCTAGCACCTCTTCGATCCAAGGTGGTATCTTTTCCCCGCCTGAATTCCTCATCTTGTTAGTTCTCCCGCTCTGGTCCTCATTCCGGTCGTCATCTTCCTGTTCGCTCTCGTCATCTTCATCGTCCATATCGTCGGTCTCGGAGTTATCGGCGCCCGTGACGCTACTCTCGTCGTCGCTGTTGTCTTCTTCTTCGCCTTCGTCTTCATAATCCTCCTCTTCATCAATACTCTCTGCATCCCAGTCTACCTCAATATTGGCCCCGCCAGATGGCTTCATACTTCGCCAGAGCTGCTCGGTCAAAGCATCATGTTGGGTCCAAGCCTCATGGTTCCACAGTGCTGATATCAAACGAAGCTGTGACTTCTTGAAACGGATGCCCGCCCGGCGTTGTCGGGTACCCGCAGGTAGGCGATAAGCCCGAAAGACCATAGCGACGAAGCGTTTGAGGAGACGGATGTATTTCCTCCGACTTGCCACCTTTCCCACAAATGTGAACTGCTTCGCATAGCACCCGTGAGGGCGTACACTACGCAACCAACATAGAAGACTCCTACTTGTTGTCCGTGCCGTTTGCTCGCAGCGGTCCATTACCATGTCCACGGCCATAAAGAGAGCAGTGATTTTGTGTTCGTCATCCGCCGAGCTTATCATCCATTCATCAGAACAAACATCGCTGGAGAGATTATTACTCTTTTTCAGTACCAGGCCTCGCTGTGAAGTCGCAGGAGAGGGCGCGGTAGTTAGGTTTCTTAGCAGTTCTCGGTCGATTCCCTCAAAAGTCCGTTCCCAGCCGGTTCTTTCCAGTCATGGCCTGAGATCTGTGAATGTTGTGGTTTGCGGGCTCCTAGAGGTACCAGCCCCATTCGCCAAGTCCTCACCTATAAAGCCTTTCTGTCGGCCTCTCTCACGCTCGAAAACATCTTCAAGATGGCCGTAAACTTCCTTGCCTCCGACCGGTCTGGTCGTAGACCCGCCATATTCGACAATCCAGTAACGTCCCCCCGAAGGGCTTTTAGTCCACGCTTGCAAGAACACGGGTTCATACATGGCGTTCCTTCGCACTCCCAGTTGGAGCCTTTGCTTCTCGTGCGTCGAAGTTATGTGACGAGACATGACCTGGGAGCTGCCCGTACGTTCAATGCAGAACTTGCACGTAAATCCGTGGACGAGCTGTAGGTTCGGGTCTGGGGATGAGCCATCTTGTCGTATGGGAGCTTCAGATGGGCTCTGTAGTGGTGGGATGCGAGCCTTCAAAAGATCGGTCACCAGACGTCGCTCAGCAGCAGGTATGTTATGCTTCGTTCGGAGATGCTGGCTGACTTGAGTAGGGCTGGGAGAAAGGGCAACGCGGCATACGTCGTGGCAACATATGAGCACTCGAGCATGGACGTCAATGAAGAGATTGACCCGTGAAAACACTGCATCGTCGGACATGGTACCCTGTTTGTCTCGTGACTGATTCCGTCAGGAAGAGGATGATGCAGGCGAAAAAAAGCATTGGCGAAGGACACCAGGTGGAGTGGATGCCGGCATCGGGTTTCAAGGTCACATGAGATTACGTGAATAGGAGACGTGGCGCCAAAGCTCCCAAATTGCATTCATTACAATTGAGTTTCCGGCGCACCCTTTGCCATATGAAAGGTGCTTCTTTATTCGCGTTGACAAGGAATCAGCGCCGGGGTCCTGGGAAGTTGGAGAGGGCGCACGGACCAAATATTTTTGTATTGACCCAAACTCCTTGAAAGATCCGAAAGGGGAAGGTGCACGGGCCGCAAAAGTTGGTAATGGGCCCATTACCAGTGGTAATTGGTACAGTAGGAGCTCCGGCTGTAACCGAGCGGGTAGGGCTTTGTCGATTGCGTACGCTGTTAATAGCATTCGGGGGTGGTGGCCAGCCCCAGCTGCAAACATTCGTATTGGATTGGTTGCATCGGATGTGTAGTAATGGTTTGTCTTTTCGACAAGTTTGCTAAGGTAACGTTTGGCGATAGCAAGAGCTGCTTGCCTGTATAAGGAGAGAGTCCATGGCGTGACGAGATCTCGAGTCAGATTTTTGAGGATGCTCGAGGCTTATACCGAGCTCAGGTGCCTTTTTTTACCACAAGGGTCTTGGAAGAAAAACTCGTTACTCGCGTAGTGAGATAGTTTCAGCTGGTTTGCTAGGAAGTCCATGGCGGGCCGAACAATGGCGAGGTAATTCAATAGGCTTAGGCTAAGGCCTGGTGGAAGATATCGGATAATGTAGAAGGCGTAGTTGTTCGATGCTCTGGCTTTGTTGTAGCTGATGACGACTATCATTTGGCCTCTATAAAAGAATACATTGCGTATAGCAAGTTTAGTGTTGAGGCATTGGATGCTGGTTACCTCGGTGCCTCGACTAGGTAACCTACCTGCGAGCTACAACGCAGCAAAAGCTGACTTGTTGAGGTCGATGCCTGCGTTCAGATACGCTACACAGGTCTCGGGATGCCAACTAGAGGCGTTGGTGAATGGCTTGCTACGAAAATAGGACGTCTGAAACCTGTTTGCTAGCGTCTTCCACAAATCGGCCAGCTTGTTTTCGGCTTTTTAGAGGAAGGACCAGCCAGCTATTCGGCAGGTCAGGTCATCTCGGATGTCGTTAATGTCAATTTTGAGTTCAATACCCAACATCATCTCCTTTACCTGCTCGTGAACGAGCGTTATGACCCTATGATAGGTCCCACAGAAGTCAGAGAGCCTCACTTCCTTATCATGGCCGATTTTAAACGACAGGCCATCTAGAGCCCATGAAAGGTTTCCGGGAATACCTTCCTATCTGATAATAGACTTCGCAAATGCTTTTAGCTCGATAATCTCTATAAAAGGGGTATAGCACCCCCATATGAGATATCTTTTGTGAATAGCATCGAGGCGGTTAGGTTGAGATGGATATTGGTTCCGGGATGGCTAATAGTACGTAAGGGTACCATAGCGATAGATAGGCAAAGCGTACTCGAGGAATAAGACGCGGCCGACCTAAATAAGAGCTGCTAGCCTAGGTGTGGAGTTGTTCGCCGAATGATAGGCAAGAGATTCCCTCTGTATCCCCATGATAGCCGTGTAATAGATGAGTACCGACGAGGCCATGTTTCCAGCAGGGTCCCGGTGCGTCTAGAATATCATTGAGAGTTAAAATAGGGCCTCGGATAACTGTAACCAAGAGCCGGATGGGGGTACAAAGTCCGATTTATCTCCCATTGGATAGTTTTCCTCCTCTATATGTTCTTCTTCTTCGTAGTCGGTATCTTCGTCGGTTTCGGAATCGTCGTCGTCGTCCGCTTCCCGGTATTCCTGGTTGCAATTATCAATAGGTGCCAAATCCTCTTGGCCCAATCGATCGAGGTCGCAGCCGCCTCCTTCCAGTAGCAGCTGAGTAACCAGCGTCAAGATATACTGCATTATCTTCTCTTCGTTTGACCCTAACCTCAAGTTGTAAATCTATTGGCGCGGCCGCGCCTTGAATCGTAGAACCCGGAAGATGAAGTAGATAAACCTCTTCCATACTGAGACGTATCTCTTAAAGCATAATACTAACCGGAATGCATGTGGCCAGAATACGTCTTTTAAGTACATATTAAACTAGCAGCGGGACATGTACGATATACGAGCCAGTGTGGCCGTTGCCCGATCGAACATGAGGTCGACGCCCTATAGCAGAATACGCAGCTGGGCTTTAGTATCAGCAGAGCTCCAAAATGAAGTCCCCTTCCATTGGCCTAGCAGATAGTCTTCGCCCCTGATAGGCCCCGGTTGCCATACTAATGTAGTAATGATATCGAGCGGTCGATTGCGGAACAGCTCCGGCCACTAAGTATATTAGAGCCATAGAGTCATTTTATTCAGCTTAGCGACCTCGGCTTTATCGGGTAAAATATTCCCAAATACCATTTTTATAATATTTAATTATTTTATTAAGAGTAGCGGCTTATTATATTATATACTAAAGATAATAGAACCTATAAAAATAAGGAAGCTATATATAGTTATAATGTTTATAGATATAAAGAAGATATGTTCTTCGCGTATTAATTTTAGTTTTAGAAGTTAAAGCTAAAATTAATATTATATAGCGTTTAGCTATTATGCTAAAGTTGTAAAGACTTACATAGGGTAAATATAAGGGTAAAAGGGTAGTAGCTAACTAAAGGGCTAAATATTTACTTTATTATAAAAAAAGGGCTAGGGCGCCCTTATTAAATATCCTCTTTTAGGTGAAAGGGGACTATAGGGGTACTAGACTAATTAAGACGCGTAAAAGTTTACTTTTAGTAAAAGCGGGAAGAACTATAAGGATGTATATTAAACCCTTTTATTATAAACCCCCTTAATTTTCCCTCTTTTTTTTTAATTATTTATTTCTTTTTTTTTTCTCTTTTTCTCTTTTACTTGAATACTTACCCTTAATATCCTTTCCTTTTTTCCCTTAATTTCTTCTTATATTACCTAAATCCCCTTACTTTTCTATTACTTTTACTCCTCTTTCTCCTTTTTTTCTTATTAACCCTTCTCTTTTAATTACTCTTTAATACTCCTTTATTTTTTTTTTATTCCTTAATCTCTCTCTTACCTCTTTATTTTATATTTTTTTCTAATCGCTCCCCTAATTACTTATTTAACCCTTCCTTTTTTTACCTCTATACCTTAATACTTATAATTCCC
>SSHR01001985.1:0-16774 GCA_006518225.1 Fusarium neocosmosporiellum
GAAGATTTTGACGCATTTCTATCAATTTGGTCAAGTTTTATGTAAGTAAAGTTGGTGATTTTTGGTGGTGGCTTTTTTATTTTGCTTGCCGAAAGAGGGGTTGTGCCGAAAGAGGGGTTGTGGATGGTACCGCCAATGATAAAGATGTGCTTTGTTGAGCTCAGGTCTTGTGTGCCAAGTTTCGACGAGGATTTGCCCCTTGCTACCTCGACGACATCCCCAACCTTGACTTGTTGATGCAAAAAACGGGACCCGCCTCGGGAATCGTGCGTCAGGGCTACACCGAGCTCGAATTTGCCAAAGTCGCCCGACGCGACCGAGTATGCTCGAGTGTAGCAAAAGTCGGGCCCAAACTTGAGCCGTACATGGGGAACCGGGGGAAGAGAGATATCTTGGTCTGGATTCCTGCCTACTTTAGCAAAGACAAATTTGCAGATCCTCGGCGTCAGGGCCTTCTTTTCGATGAGCTTAAAGGGTCGCCATTCCATGGGAACAGCGCCCAGGCGACCACTCATATCCTCAACCCCTCGTATGAGCCGCGAGGTAAAAAGGCGGACAAGCTCCTCTGCAAGTCCCAGGAGCTTGCAAAGCTCGAGCAGCGCCTCTCTGTTTTTTGTGTCATGGTACAAGATGTGCTGGACTCGCGACACCGACCAAGATGGATTGATGCGTTTTTCCAGTTCTAGTTCATCGCCCGCCTGGACGTGCCCAGGCTTGATGACGCGGTAATACCAGCCAGTCCTTCCACTTGTTTGAGATGAGCTGGAAGCTTGTTTGTACTGAAAGCGGTGGTTGAGCTTAAAACATGGCTGTCTGGGCAGCGAGACCTGGATAATGGCCTCGCGCCCAAGACGAAAAGCGTCCCCGATGCAGACATTGTCTTCGCTCATGTGCGCCGACGAAATGTTTTCTCCGAATCCTCCAATGCGAAATAGATGCGCTCGACCAGGGGCTTCCTCATTCCACGTCTCGTAATGACGGGAACAGTACTGCATTACAGCTTTGTCTGGGCCTCCGTGTGTGTCATGGGCCTGCTCGTCGCCGTCGAAACCCAGTGTGTTTAGGAACAATTTGCCATTTCGCGGTTGTTTGTTGATAGCAGAACGGATCTTGGCAGTCCCGAGATTTCGGATCTTGCCTGTTCTGAGGCTGAGAACGACGTCTTTGGGAGGGAGTGGCGCGATAGTGCTTGAAGAAGGGGAGATCTGGGGGGAGCAATTAGAGGTGGTGTATATCGACGACATTTTCGTGTTGATTGGCCGCTTGCTTGGATGCTGGTGTCGATTAGTTAGAGTCAATGTTGATATTTATACGTAGAATCGCCCTACCATCCAGAAAACAAGGTCCAAGTAAACTTGAGAGTGCGTGTCAGCAATAATGGTGAGATAGAACCTGTCAACAAAAAAGGATGGCCTGGATTTAAGATGGGTAGCAGGGGATGGAGAAGCCTGGCTGGACATGTCATGACACCCTAGAGCAACATGCCGAGCAAAGATGCCGACTCACTTCCCGAGACTTTGAAGTTGCGGGGAAGACAAGAAAAAAATTCTAGCGCCTCAAATGCAGACAAACGAGGACAATAAGAAACGGGGTTTATCGTAGCAGTGATACAATGCCGTTTAGCCGGGAAGGAGAGGGAAAAGTTGATTGCCTATGGAGTTGGGCTCAATAATTCTGGCAGGGTTTCCGATACAAGCAATGTGCACCTGGTACAACGTAGTACCAGACTTAAAGGTTTATTCATAAGCTACCTAAAATGAAAGAACTTAACCAAGATACAAAACCAGAATATATAAGGCTATTTTCTTGTTTAATTCGCCAAAGATCTTGCAAATGGAATGATTTCAGGGTAGGGTCTCGTGCCGACGAGGTCACCTGACTGGCTTTCTTGATTCTCTGTCAGCCTCGGTCCCCGGGTTGAGCCTGTTCCAGCCCTTCACTCCGTCACCTGTGGCATCGCTGCAAGGTCCCCGCGAATCTGCGACCGATAGAGCTGCTCCTATAGTCATTCTTCCCACTCTCGACACATATCATCCAACAAATATGGCCCCCACCGATATCCAGCCACGATATGAGCGCACGGTAGCAGAGGACACGGTTCTGGCGCTTCACCAGCTTTGCAGTACTTGCCAAGACTTCGTTCATCGTTCTGCTCTTCTAAAAAAGATGTCACGAGGCAATGAGATTAAATTCTCGACTTCTGAGACGACGCCCCTCTGCTCCGTGGAGGAGCTTCGGGCAGGCTACCTCCGTGGCTGTCACTTCTGCGCCTTGGTCTGGGATCGCGCAGGAGGTCACCTACTGTGTACAACGAAGAGGTCTCTTGCTTCTGGTGACATGATTGAGATGCAGCTCACTGCAAGAAACTGGGAGATTTAGCGCAGAATGTGGGATGAGCCGCAGAGCCTTCGGGTTCGCTGGTGGAAAGTCGTTCCGCCTGTCATGTATGAGTTTCCTCCTCCATGTCGAGATCTCAAATGCTGATTGTGAAGCTCAGCGGAGACGAAGGAGTGATTGTGATGGATATCCCAGCTCTGCAAGGCCATAGACGCACTGGCAAGGAATCCAACAATAAGATGAGGGGTTCTGGAGATGTCAACCTCTACATATACCCTTCCAACTGTGAGTTGGCCGAAGGTATTCCTTCAGCTGAGTCAGTTTTAACGTTACTTTTCAGCCTCAAAGTTGAACCCGGCAACTCTCAGCTTGTCAAGCAGCTCGGTCTCGTCAAAGCACGACTCAAAGCTAGCACAGATCAGATCTTGGTTTCACAATTGCGCCAACAACCGCAGCAACTGTCGTGGGTTTTCCAATCTTGTCGCTCCGCAGAACCAGCGACCCTCGCGAGTCCTTGATATGCATGACTCCAGAATCAGACTTGAATGCTCAGTTCAAGACATACCAAACTTTGAGTACGTGACACTCAGTCATATGTGGGGTCCAGACCCTACAGCATGTCTTCGTCTTAAGCAAGCCACGTTAGAGGAGTTCAAGGTCCGCATACCAGAAGACCAGCTACCTGGAAAGTATCTAGATGCGATCCGAGTTGCCAGGGTGTTAGGATTCCGATATATATGGATCGACTCACTTTGCATCATCCAAGACTCTTCAGAGGACTGGGAGAGGGAGGCTGTCAAGATGGCCAGTGTTTACGGACGCACCAGCTGCAACATTTTATATGTTTGTCCCCCATCAAGTGACGATGGGCGACATTTACGGGATCCCAGGGTCGAGCTCCCTTGCAAGTCAGAAGCCAAAATGCAGATACACGCCCTCTTTGCTGCATCTGGTGTCGGAACGAGGGACTTTCCGGGAGACTTCGAGACTCAGTGGACCCGTCTGGTGAAGGATTATCGCACCGAGAGCCTGCCGTACGAGACGGATCGGGCTATTGCCTTTGCGGGTATAGCCAGAGCGATCCAAGGACAGACCAAAATGACGTATCTTGCTGGGATATGGAAGGAATTTGCAGAATTTGAGCTTCTCTGGATTGTTCGTCGGCCTGAAGCTCTCTCAGATGAGACGAATATGAAACTGGCTGAGCAGCAAAAGCTAGTAGCTCCATCCTGGTCCTGGTTCTCAATCGCTACCCTCCCTCAGGAGTCACGCTTAGCGACTGACTCAGTCGGCTTCTTAATTTGCACGTCTATGGCCATGGAATCTCGTTTTGTCGTCTATAGGGCTCAAGTACTGTCCTGGCATCACCCTCACGGTCCAGACGCCCTGTTTCACAAGTTTGATGGCATGGGGTTGGTTTTCAGAACGCGAAAGGTTGCGAGCAAACTGGAGTGGGTTGGAAATGAGATCAGGCTGTCCTCAGACGGAGACCACCCCTTCCAAGACTGCGGAAAGCTAGGGCCGAAGCACTCCATGTCGTATTCCCACGACGATGGCTCGATCCTGCTAGGCTCTCAACTTCCGACTAACTCGGTCATGGTCTTGACCATATTCACGGCGTCCAGATGTGGCGGAAAGACGATTAAGGAGTATCAGATACCTATTACGGAGGAGGATGACCGTGATGAGAACGTTGAGACGCAGTGGAATTATGCGGGGCTGGTGGTGGTGCCAGCTGCTGGAGGCCCCTGTGGAGAGGAGCGTTGGGAACGGATTGGGGCCTTTATGTATTCCAACAGCGCAGATGGGAAGATCCAGGTCCCCACGCCTTTTCGCATTGATGAAAGTAAAGAGGAGGATATTGTTCTTGCCTAGTTACAGTGCTTGGTGGCCTTGTTACTGACCCAGCATCTTTCCATAATACCACCCTCGCTGGGATGCGAAACGTTGGGCAGTTTTAGCACGCCCATGTTTATCATTCTTATATTTGTGTTTGCTTTAAAATCCAGAGAATCATTGGCAACCCCAGACTCACTAGGCATAGCCTATGTCACCGTTTGGATGGCGCCGTCGCAGAAGCTTATGTGGAGGCCATGACAAAGGCGACAAGCTGATTTGTCCAGCTTCATTGAGGCTTTTTTCCACTTTTCCAACAGTCACCAGCATGACGGGGCCTCTCGCAATGGACCATTCAACAGCACCTATCAACTCAGAAACAAGTCATGGATCGTCATGGCACCTAATATCAAGAGCTGTTGTTGGCTTGGACGCAACATACATACCCTCCGGAGCCCCAGAACATGAGTCTCCAGCAAAACGGCTCATCATCGTTGGCGACGTTCACGGTCATCTCTCGGAGCTCAAGAAGCTACTCGGAAAAGTCAAATTTGACAGAGACAATGGCGATCACCTCATATTTGTCGGCGACTTGGTCAACAAGGGTCCCGACAGTGCAGGCGTTGTCCAACTAGCCATGGATCTGGGCGCCAGTGCCGTGAGGGGGAACAACGAGGACAGGGTGCTTGCAGCCCATGCAGCCTTGAAAAGAGACCCGAATCTGAAGATTGAGAGCAAAAAGCCCGCCGAAGAGCCTGCGTCTGGGGATAGACCTACATCACCCGCAAAAGAGGAAAATGCGACCGAGCCTCACGATCCCCAAAGCCTCAAGAGGTACAGCGCCGAGAAGGATTTCGCAACAGTGGCTTTGTTGACTGAGGAGCAAATCTCTTGGCTATCCTCCCTGCCGCTGATCCTACGCATCCCCTTGAAAGGCGGCGCCACTCCACCTTGGGATGCGGGAACATTGCTCATCGCCCACGCCGGTCTCGTACCTTATGTACCATTGGAGAAACAAGATCACTGGGCGACCATGAATATGCGCGGACTTGTATACCCCGACCCAGACGCTGATGTGGAAGAGATTCGAGCCGATGTGCTCAAGGGAGTTCGGTCTCGCATCCGCAGATTCATTGCTCTGCGGAAGACAACAGATGAGGCTATCAAGGCCGAGTGGGAGAAGCTAGATGTATCGCTCAACGAGGGGCGCGGGTACAGCGGTCATTATCAAGATGGGCTTGTTGGATGGCCACTCGAAAGCCGTGAGGGTGATTGGTGGTGTGTTGCTTGGAGTCGAGCTCAGAACTCTATCGAGGCTCCCGAAGAGCGAGCCATCGTCGTGTATGGCCATGACGCCAAGGTTGGCCTCCAGGTTGAGCCTGAGATGGATATTCAGCTCAAGACGGCCGAAGGAGGCGAGACTGTCAAGGGACAACGATATGCATTTGGGCTCGACTCGGGGTGCGTGTACGGGAATCAACTATCGGCCATGGTCGTAGAGAGGAGTGCTAGCGGAGGACTGTCACATTCTATTGTTCAGGTAGATTGCGTAAAGGAGGATAAACAGGAATAGAAACTGCCATTTGATGCAGGTTTGTGTCTTGGAACCAGGACTTGACCTATCTTTGAATACTCTCGCCAAATCGTCTGGTTTACGACTCGATATCGGGAATGGTCGACAGGATGACAGTCGCCAATGACCTCATTAGATTGATTCGCAATGTGTTTTCTCAACCCCCCTTTGCCTCGGCAGAGATCTCACAGAGCGGCGCCAGGCTCGAAATCTCGGTTCCGATCTGGGCCCGAGAAAAGCTATTTTTGCGCCCTACGCCCTACGCCTCACGCCCTACGCCCGCGCCTATCAGATGCCGAGATTAGCTCTTTCTACCGTGAACCCACAGTGACTCGAGCCGTTGCAACCAGGCCAAACTTCTAGAAGCCACGGCAATAGATTAGATCATTTCGCTATTACGATACGTGATACTAAACTCACCTACTGACTTTGGAGTCCAGTAGGCGCCATCTCAGCATGCATATAGTAACCTAATGAGGAACAGAAATGGTACTGTTTGTGCATCTCCACCGATTACTATTTCCAACTCTCTAGACCTCGAGATGCTCCAAAACCACGCCTTATGCTCCATAGCCAGGGGCGTAAGGCGTGTTGCTATGGGGCCCGGCTCGCGAGCCTGCCAGCAAACGTGCGATTCAGGAACGCCTTTCACTTAGTATTTTTTGCATGCCTATGTTGAATAAAATCGTGCAACATTTCATAGGACTTGGATTTAAAGAGGCGTGCTGATCATGGCCTGGAGTAGGCGAATATCGTTGCGTGGGCTTCATACATACGCATCAAAACCTTTCACTTGGACGAGAACCATGACTGTCAAGGCTAGACAACCTCGCGTCCATGTCCTTGGATTGGGGAGCATTGGCACGTTTGCTGCACACTCGCTCGCCGAGGTTCCATATCCTCTTACACCATCCGTCACGCTGTTGCTTCATCGAGCCTCTCTCGTCGACAACTTTGTCGACGGCGGAAGCAAGATAACATTGGAAACGAGAGAAGGCGAGATTGTTGACCATGGCGAGTATGATCTCGAAGTACTACAAGATGAGCAATGGCACCGGCATCAATCGACACAGCTAGATCCTTCTCCCACGGACGACGTTGTCGACAACCTCATCGTTTCAACAAAAGCCACCCAGACGGCATCAGCTTTGAGGCCCCTCAAGCACAGGCTCAATGCGTCTTCATACGTCTTGTTCCTACAGAACGGATCGGGCATGATTGAGGACGTGAACAAGCATGTCTTTACGGACGAAGAAACACGACCGAACTACATTACCGGTGTAACCTCACATGGTGTCACTCTCAGCTCTCCATTCAACATCGTCCATACTGGATTTGCGGCGACATCCCTTGGCTTGATCCCGAGAAGTGACAAGACCGTGGAGATCACAGGCCCTACTCCATACCTTCTAGAAGCTCTGCCTCGAGTGCCGCGACTCAACGCGACATCCTACATATTTCTCGACGTTTTCCAGATCCAGCTAGAAAAGCTTACGGTCAACGCCTTCTGCAATCCTCTTTGCGCCCTCAACGACGCCAAGAATGGGTTTCTGTTCACGATCCCTGAGACACGCCGAGCCATCCTCACTGAAATATCGCAAGTTGTTTACGCACTACCTGAGCTGAGCGGGGTGCCTGGTGTATTAGAGCGATTCTCGGTCGACAGATTGGAGGCGACAGTGAATGGCATCATTCAGAAAACGGCAGAGACAACATGTTCAATGGTTGTGGATCTAAGGCGAGGGCAGAAGACGGAGATTGAGTTCATCAATGGGTATTGGTGCCGAAGGGGAAGAGAGGTTGGTGTGCCAACCCCTATCAACGACGATCTTGTAAGGCAGATCCTGCATCGACAGGGCGACGAAGAACTGGCCAAGAAGTATCAGTAAGAAAAGGTTTGGGCAAAAGAAAATAGGGTAAAAATAGACGCATAGACATTTGGTGCAATATCACAACAACATCACATTGGATTGGAGATATTGGAGAAGCTGCGCCCTTCAGCCGAGGCATTTGAGATGGCTTCGGTTTGCGGCGGGCCGTTTGCACGAGACCCGGAAGCATCAAAGACGCCGAGGTCGGATTTAACGCGATCGCTGGTATAAACCCGCTTCATTCCCGGCTTTAAGAGTCGCAGTAAGACATCTCCAATCTCCCCCAGGTCTCCGCTAGTCATGTTAAGACCATCTCGCCAATTAGCAAGGCACAGTCTTCGTCTGAGTCCAATTGTACAGCTTGGGACGCGAAATACGTCAATCCGAATGTCTTCATTCTACCGAGTTGTTGAGCATACGGTCAACGCCTGTCACACAAGAGATCACGTCGCAGCGACGGCTCATGGCGATTCCGACACCCCAAAGCTTGCGGTGAAGCAGTATATCCCTCTCGATAACCCCAGCCCACAGCCTGGCGATGTTACCATCATAGGAGCTCATGCCAATGGCTTTCCCAAGGTAAATTCTACAGCACTGATCACAAACCATCCCTAACTGGTAGTAGGAACTGTACGAACCACTCTGGGATGAAATCTACCAGCGATCAGCCCAAAATGGATTGCGCATCCGGTCGGTCTGGATAGCAGATGTGTGGAATCAAGGCCAATCGGGCGTCATCAACGAGATGATACTTGGCAATGACCGTGAGTACCTCTTGTACGGGCAAGCTCAATACTGACTATTCGCAGCTAGCTGGTCGGATCATGCGAGAGATCTGATGAATCTGATCAACCAGAAACAAGACTCTATACCTCACCCCATTGTTGGAATAGGCCACAGCATGGGTGGCACCCAACTGTAAGCGAGTACTACTCATCCCATCAACATCTTCTGACCACATTTACAGTTCCCTCCTCTCTCTGAACCACCCACGCCTACTCAGGTCCCTAGTCCTCATTGACCCTGTCATCCAGGCACCCAACGGAAGCATCCCTCCGGCAATGGCCTCAACCCCTCGTCGAGATATCTGGCCATCCAAAGAAGCCGCGGCAGAGCGATTCAGAGGAAGCAAGTTTTTCCAATTATGGGATCCTCGAGTTCTTGATCTCTGGGTTAAACATGGCCTTCGGCAAGCCCCAACAGAGCTGTACCCCTCGGAAGGGGCAAAGCCTGATGAGCGCGTTACTCTCACGACCTCAAAACACCAAGAGCTGTTCACATTTCTTAGACCGACATATCGGGGCGTTCCTGGGGAGGAGTACAAGGACCAAGATCCGGTTGCTGATCAAGAATATCCCGGCTACCCATTTTACCGCCCCGAACCACTCCAGGTCTTCCGTCGCCTCCCGGAATTGCGCCCCAGCACACTGTACATATTTGGCGAAAAGTCAGAGCTGTCACCGTTTGAACAGCGTCAAGCAAAGATGGCACGAACGGGCACAGGCGTCGGAGGTAGTGGTGGCGCTGCTGCCGGTCGAGTCAAGGAGGTGGTGCTAGACTGCGGACACCTTGTAGCCATGGAAAAGGTTCAAAAGTGCGCAGACTCCATCATGGCATTTCTGGGAAGCGAGATGGATAGATGGCGACGAGAGAAGGAAGAGTTTGAGAGATTTTGGAACGGAAAGACGAGGCGAGAGCAAATCACGATTGATGAACAGTGGGCAGACAGGGTCAAGCCAAGTTCAGGGCCGGCTGGCAAGGTGAAGCTTTGAAATGACGCCGATAGAAGTAGAGATGGAAATAGAACTTAGAAAGTGTAGACATACTTACACAGATCGTTCAAAGTAGAATCCCCTATTCCCTGAGGTTAAACCAATCCTCTTGCGATTATGAATCAACAAACACCGTCTCATGAAAGTCAAATCACAGGGAGGACATTCAAGCTTATTTATTGACCGGGACTCACATGCCTTTCACTTGCTTCCAGCTAGCCCCTTTACGGAATAGCAGAGTGGAGTGAGCCGACTCCGATTCCGGGAAACGCAAACTCGTTGGTCGCCTCCCACTTCAAAGCACCCATGCCCCATCCGCTTTTGCATTTCCCAAGATTCATGAGCCAGAGCGAGTCGGCTTCTTAGGACATGATATACCTTGGAAAGCTGCAAGAAGCCTTCTATTGTTCGAGAAACCGATAGGTGCATGAACCATTCTGATGGCGCCAAACCAAGATGATGGGCCAGCTGCAAGGCGACCACTCGCAGACGACATAGAGGGCGATAGTAAGCAGCATTTCGAGTTTCAGGGCATTATTACTAATGTGCGTGATCAGTTATGAGGTTCTCCGAGTTGGACTTTGCGAGGCTCGGACTGGCAACAGAGCTCAACAACCCCTTGGGCGCTGATAACCAGAACCACTTCCTCCCCCTGCAACCGCCCTATCCTCATCGAGACTCATCAAACCGAGACTTATCAACTGATACTGCTCCAAACTTGACTTCTCTGACAATATCGGGCGCGCTTCAGCCTACACTTGCCCAGGATCTGCCCCTCGATTACCAACCGTGGGATCCTGCCTTATCATCCACAAGCTTGGCACGAGATGCTTCTTCGCGGCCAGAAAGCAGGGGAAGATCTGGGAGATCGACGAGACACTCGAGTTATGTCAACCCATCTCAGCAGCCTGCCCTCCCACGGCGAAGAAGTCGATATCTCCTCCGCCAACCACAGACCCCCACCGAACCGATAACAATACCTGCACCGAGAAAGTCGACGGATAATGCTTTGGATCCTATGCAGAGATGGCAGGAGTCACCTCCAGAGGCTGAGGCAGCATCACTATCCGCCATCGTCGACGCGCTGGAAAGAACGCCACTAGGAACTCGTTCTTCAGCCGGAAGCCCCGGCAGTCAACACTTGGGAAGTCGTGCTGCCTCGACAGTCAGTTTCGGAAGCGGAACAAGCTGCTCTTCAGCTTCCGTTGCATCCGCCAGCTCGATAACCCACCGAAATTCATCCCGCGGACGGGTTACAAAACGAACGCGGACACCAGCTGCAAAGGGAAAGGAGCCAGGGAAAAGAGTCTTCCCTTGCACGTTCTGCTGCGATTCTTTCAAGAGCAAGTATGGCTGGGCAAGACATGAAAAGTCCCTTCATCTTAACCTTCAAGGTTGGCGGTGTACTCCCTTTGGAGGGACAGTCGTATCTCCTAGCACTGGAAGGAGTCATTGTGCTTATTGCAGCCTTCTTGATCCGACGCCAGAGCATCTCAGTTCTCACAATCATGAGAGCTGCCAGGATTCGGAGTCAACCCACTTCTTTAGCCGCAAGGACCATCTTGTTCAGCATCTGAGGCTCGTTCATCACGTTCAGACAATGCCCATCATCGACTCGTGGAAGGTTGAAGGACCACCCGTGTCATCGAGATGTGGCTTTTGCAGTATCCAGCTGCATACTTGGCAAGAACGCGTTGATCATCTGACGAAGCATTTCCGTGCTGGAGCAACCATGGATAGCTGGAAGGGGGAGCATTGCTTTGAGCCTTCGATTGCCGCTCAAGTCACCAATGCTATCCCGCCGTATCTCATCGCGGCCGAGTCTCGAGCTCTAGTGCCATTCTCCAGCACTGATCCAGGCACTAGGGATCACCTATCTCAGATCAAGCATGCAACCCAGCAGAGCTTGGGACAGTGGGATGATGGGGGAGCCGTGGCAATGAGCGGTTCAGAGCCATCTCCGCAGTCGAGCACACAACAAGGTTCTTTAGACGGCATCCACGAAAGCTCACCATCAATGATGTACCCCGACGTCCTGGCCCTTCACCTCGGCCGCTATGCCCAAGAAAAGATGAAGCTCGGCATCATCCCAACGGACAGGATGTTTCAGGAGGAGGCGAGGAGGATCATGTTTGACTCGGTGGACCCGTGGGATCAAACCATTGCCGACAACGACGACTGGCTGTCATGCTTTCGCAGTCGCCATCTAAGGGATGCTCCAGGCAGTGGAGAGAACTCGGCGTCCTAGGGTAGGAAATAGAATGGTTCGTCTATGTATATGCTCTCCTAACGCTCTCGCTCAAACCTCAAAGGGTTCCGGTTCTTTGAAGCCTGTCTCATTTCCTGCTCCTTTCCCATTCCTTCCATGGATGTCATTGACCTCGACACAGATCCACCACGTTCCCCATTAAGTCCGATTCACGCCATGACCCGCACTCTCCGATGGTAGCTCTGCCGGTGGTATAGGCTGGTAACTATCAAGCTCCCATGCTGGTTGTTGCTGCTGCTGAGGCTCCTTCAACGCTTCTCCTCCAGCTGCAGCATTAGCCTGCTTGGCCCTCCTCGCTCGAAGCACAAACCAGAACAAGGCAGCAAGTCCAGCCAGAGCTGCAACTCCAACGCCGACTCCAATGCCTGCCTTGGCTCCAGTGCTCAGTCCCCCACCACCCGACGGAGAAGACGTTTCAGTCGCGCTACCGGTTTCCGCAGTACCGGCTTCAGAGGTTCCAGAAGTTCCAGAGGCCTTGGCCGCTGAGGTATCAGACGTGGTGGACGCAAAATCGGAGAAATGCCATCGGATGGGAATGCCAATGGCGTTGGCGGCGGCTCCTCCCCACGTCGTGGCCCTGTACAGGCCGCCAGGAGAACAGTTGGGTAGACAGCAGACGGGAGGTCAAACACAGGATTGGCTCCATGATCAAGGAGGAAGTCAACCGTCTCCTTTTTCTGTCGGACCGCGGCAATCATTAGAGGAGTTTGAGGAGATCGGCCTTTGGGTGAGAGTTGGGGCTGTGTAGAGATGTTGATGTCGACGCCCTTATCGAGCAAGAGCGGCAGAGTTTCAATGGAACCAAATCGAGCTGCAAGGTGAAGCGCATTATCTCCGTCCGAGGTCAGGATATTGAAGTCGCATTCTCCAATCTGCCCGAGGATGTCTACTCCTTCAGCGCTATCTGCAATAACGGCGTAGTGAAGCGCGTTTCGCCCTGAACTATCTAGGACATTGATGTTCTCTCGGCAAAGAGGCGCTACCAGGCGCAGGCAGGATATACTGTAGCGCCTAGATAGACAACCTAGAGCCGCAGTGGTGGCTGCAACATGAGAGAGGGCCGGACTGGTGGGCGACATAGTGGCAAGGAGCTCTTACATCCAAGGCCAAATCCCGTCGTTCACTCGTGGTAATTGACTCGTGGATATCCTTGCGCCTTAGATAGTAGGAGAGAGTGCCATGTTCTGAATACGGCACTACGATGTAGGGACTTCTGAGAAGGAGGTTTGTGTTCCAGCCATAGCCCAGCACTTGCAAGATTTCCTGCACGTTTCCCAAGGCTGGGTGAGTGCACACCCGTAACTCGCGAGCGACGCTGATATTTCTTCGTTCTCGGTCTCCGGCGCCCATTGCTGGAATCACATGCTTGACGGCGACATAGTAAGGAACCCAAGAACCGTTGGACGGCCTGAAGACCTCGCGATTGACGACGAATGTGGTGCCCTTGCCGAGAAGTTGATCGAAGGACAATTCAACCTGGGAGATGATCGGTAGTCGAGTACTGGCAGCGGAGACGATGGGGCCGAGGGTTGTATTCAATTCTTCTAGATCCTCGAGGATCTTGGTCGAGACCGCGGCATCAGAGCTGAAGCCGAATAAGGACGACATGATTCCGTGCAGTGCTGAGATATGGATCAGCAAGTTGCTGGAATTCCCGAACTACGCAGGAAATGCCCGAGGAACGTGCAGCGGGCTGCTGAGTGCTTCTTACGGTCATGAGCCCTATCTAGCAGAGGCCTGATTGCAAACACGCAAACACGCAAACCTCGCAGCCTGATCAGCCTCATATCTACCAAGGTGATTGCTCTGCCTCAGGCATTTGTTCAGTTGCACGCCGCATTCAATGTGGCGCAGACCCACAGCCACGGTTTCAATCATGTACAACGTTGGAATTTTCAAGGTGCGGCGCTTGATAACAGTTTCTAACACTTGCGCCAGAGATGAACTGTCGATAGCAGGGAGCATGACATGGTAGTATTTTTAATAATTTTTTATTTTTTTCCATTTTAGAGAGCCCACAAAATAACAGCCTACAATAAATTATCCCTCCAAGGGACCGAATTTTGGGAACCAAATGTCTCGACCGTTTTGGCCGCTGCCCGGTTGGCCGTGCGAACAGCCAAATCTTCATCCAGCGGTCTATCCGCCTTTGCCGCCGCGACGATGGAAACACAGAATGAACCAATAAAGGTGTCCCCCGCGGCTGTTGCATCGACGACTCTAACCTTCTCGCCGGGAACGAGGGCGCTTCGACTTGTTTGATCGGCGAGGAATACACCACGGCCACCGAGGGTAATGAGAACCATGTTGACCTTTCGATCCAGCAACCATTTAGCAACGCAGTAGCAGCCGTTGGATGTACTGAATTCAGACTCGGGGAGAGAAGAGAGAATCGAAGCTTCCGTCTCATTGACGACGAGGAAGTCAAGCCCATCATACACATCGTCGGGGAGTGCTTGAGCGGGAGCAGGCCAGCTTCGCCGCCTCTGCGCGGATGTACCTGTGGACCAATGGATATAGAGCGAATAAGAGACTGTAGAAGTCATGCCTGTATAGCAATACTTCATGCTGGCCTAGCAATTGCCTTACAGTAATGCAACCCATGCTACTAGTAGCCCGTGGTCAGGTTATCAAGTCGTCAAATCCTTAATACGGACTATCTCAGGCCACTATAGAAGCCTCACTCATGACCCAACGCTGCCATTAAACAACGTAGAAAGTAGGCCCAATCTGGAAGCTACGATTGTGTTGCGCATAGCTTGCTGACACCCTCCTAGCTCCAGGCATAGCAGCACCGGGTACTATGAGAGTTCGTAAGGTGTCTATGTAGTGCCCTCAGGGATCGCGAGTTCCTTCGCGGCTCGTCTATTTCAGAGAACTTAGACTCGGAGAGCAGATCATGACCCTCGGCAATGAACTGAATTATAAAACATGATCCCTGAGCTGTTTGGAGATGTCTACTTATCGGGAACAATGTAGATAGAGGAAAGGGCATTTTGTAAGGCTCGGTTTATAAACTCCTTTCTGTTGTTATACCTCCCATTGTAAGCCGGCTTTTTATTAGTGGACCTCGGGAGGAGGACATCTCCAGCCCGACGAAGATAATTAGCGGATGGCATTATAAAAGGCAGGTTGTTCGAAGGGCCCAATAGTAGTCTATTGCGTAACTAGGCTACCTTATTGGCTTGACCCGGCAGGCCGGGGAGCTCACACAGCGGTCCACACAATGGTATACGCAGCGCGCCATTTAAGGCAGGTTGTTCAACATGAAAGATCATCGAATGTCGAGGAACCGGCAATGAATTGGGCCGAAGCCGTCGCTGCCGGCCACTATGTTTTGTTCTAATAACGAGGGTGAAATGGGCCAAGCGGGGGCTGGAAAGGACGGAAGTGGAGAGCGGATACGGGGCGGGCATGGAGCGGGCATAGAACAAGGGATGGAGCGGGCATAGAGCAGGGATGGAGTGGACCGAAACGGACCATGTGCTATGTTCTCCGTTCCAGCTGCCGACGTGACGGTTGATGAACCGCTTACAAACCTGTTGACTACTATGTTTTAGCTTTTGGTAGTCGGCACATACTACTCTGGCGTTATTCACTAATAGAATGGTGTGGCCGAGATTGGAGAAGGATAAAAGGAGACCGCTGGCGCCGGTAAGATCACTGGCACACAACCCCATCTCTGCAATTCATCCAGTCATAAACCCTTTGCAATGTCTTCACCCAAACTCATTGTTGTTTTTGGAGCCACCGGCAACCAAGGCGGCTCCGTGGCCAGAACGTTCCTCGAGGAACCAGGCTGGCGGGTTCGCGCCCTGACTCGAAACACCTCAAGCCCCAAGGCACAAGCTCTCGCAGCTCGCGGCGCTGAGATCATCTATGCTGATATGGATAAGCCCGAAACGCTCCCGGCGGCTTTTCAAGGTGCCCATGCGATCTTCGCCGTTAGTGACTATTGGGGCCAGTATACCAATCCCGCCAACCAAGGTCGGGCCAAGCCAGGACTGCCTTTAAACGCTTGGGTGGGTGAGCATGAAACCCAGCAGTTAAAGGATGTCATCGATGCAGTTGCCAAAGTCCAAACTCTGGAGCGCTTTATTCTCTCATCACTTTCGAATGTAACGAAGTGGTCTAAGGGGAAGTATACTCATGTGTATCACTTCGATTCTAAGGCAAATGCAGAGAACTATGGACGGGAGAAGTACCCCGATCTATGGATAAAGACGAGCATTTTTCAGGCCGGGCTCTTCTTGAGCAACTATATTGGCAACCCAATTGGCCAACCTATCAAGGTAAGCATCTGGCCATGCTCTCAGAATGAGAAAAAAAGGTGGCTAAGAGATTCAGAATGCCGAAGGAACGGTCCAGTTTCTCGGAACCCTGGAACCTGACGTCAAAGTCCCGTATATCGCTGCCGAAGAGGATACCGGGCCCATCGTCAAAGCGCTTGTCACTGAGCCCGCTGGCAAGAATATCATCGGTTATAGGGCGTGGCTCACTGTGAAAGAGTTGGCTCAGACGTTTACAAACGCCACTGGCTTGAAGGCCTAGTCTGTTACGCTGCCCAAGGAGCAAGCTTTCCAGTACTTTCCGGATGAGATGAAGCTGGCGCTCAGGGATAACTTTGGCTACTATAATGAGTTTGGGTATGAGGGTAGAGATGACCCTACTATCATCCACCCTCGAGATGTAAGTAAACTTCGACTTGCGGTGTAGCGAGTGACTGCTAACGCGTTTATACAGTTGGAATCGCCCCCGCTGCTCGGTACCGTGGAGGAGTACTGGAAGAAACAGGATTGGTCCAAGGTTTTTGCTTGAAGGAGAGAAGCCTCGTAGGTTTGCAACTGGGATGAGGGGGACGTTGGATTTGTCCGTATATCTGTATTAACAATTAATAAATTAGAAGGTATACTTTTAATAGCCAATGTAATAAATGGTTATATGAGAACCCCTAAAATTTATGCTTTACATAGATTAATTGATTAATTAAATTCAAGATTTGATTTAGATAACGTACATGATAAGCGAACGAGACAGTCAACCGAACGAGACACTTTTCGCAACCTTTAAAATAGAAATCATTATAAAAATACCACAAACTATCTAATTAATTAAA
>SSHR01001990.1:0-42112 GCA_006518225.1 Fusarium neocosmosporiellum
CCCTGCAACCTGCCTCCCCCGGACTAGCCCCCCGGCGAAGGCGGACGCTTATCGATTTGCGTTACCGGGCTTCATCATCGTCCTCATCAGCGCCAGGCACTTTAATGTCATCCAGGCATGAGAAAATGTCATTGCGCGCGCTTTGATCAACCAAACTCTTCCACCCAAAAGCTTCAATGCCCATCGATCGCTTCAATTGCCGACTCCCGAAGAGGCACCCATATGTCAAACACCACCGCTAAATCATCACCATGACAGCAGTCAAACAACAAAGGCATCAAGAATACCGTGCTCGCCTCACCGTCAATTCATGCTGTGCCCCGGCGCAAATCTCTGCCCTATCTGGCACCAGCACGTCCTCAATTACTGCTACATCATGCTTCAGGTAAAAGAAAGACAAACGGCTACTAACCCGGAGATAGACAGGCTCGCAAACCCCCCAGATCTTGGGACTGATAAGAAGACCCTTACCTGAACCCCAGATCCCTGAACTGAAATCTTGCCCCTGGATTCCTCATGCTTGTTTGCTTCACCCACCAGAAGCCGAGATGCGCCGAATTGTTTAAAAATCTCCCAGCTGTTGTTGGTTCCTCCTCTCCCCGTCACTGACCAGGTTCTCAGATCTGCCGTGTCATGGAACTTGCTTGTTTCTTTACTGCCAGCTCATGTAAACACGAGCTTGATGTCTTTGAGACTCCATCAGAGGACGGCACGGCAGCACCGGAAGACGCGGAATGGATGACGGAAACGTTGCTAGCCTTATCTCGAGGAAGCTATTCATCATCCCGACTGCACGGTCGACCCTCCATTACCACCACCAACATCAGTGTAGCAACACTCAATCTCAACAACCCGCAAACAATGGCTTCATCGAGCACACCTTCCCCAGCTCAAGTCGCCATGACCTCCTCCCTGTCAGGAAAAAGAAAGGAAACGTAGGTACCTATGTACAAAACCTCCAAGCCTCAAGTGACGTCTGGGGGTCTCAGCTGCTGATAAGCTACCCCACGTCCATTGGCCGCCGGCCCAGGTGGGGGCTATCAGATATGTACGCCCAGCCTCAAGCGCGCGTCGACCAGACAGACGAGGTCACAATGTCCTTGTTGAAGCCGGCATTCATTCCCATGAATCAGTCACAATGGCTTTTTTGTCTTGTGATTGAGTTCACGGCCTTGCTTTTCTTGAGACTGTGTCACATTTGACATGTCCCCGTTCCATCCGCGGAGTTGATCACATCTCTAACTTCAGAGAAGATTGCTCAGGGGGAAAGATTACGCACCGTGGATCAAGATTCCTGTCAGGCTTGCGGTCAAGGTTTCAAGATAGCGGAGTGATAAGCCAGTCGGCTTGAGCGTCAGCAGCAGGTACAAACACAGCAGCAGTCCGCATCGTATGGGGCGGTGACGCCCTCGCGACTCTCCAATATTGATCTTAAACACATCCACAAGAGTAGTTACTCGGGTACGTGCTGAGTAGTGTGATTTGTCCCTTCATGAAGGTCATGAGCTGTATCCGTAGCTGGCGAAGCTCTGTGATGGCGATCAGAGAAACACAATGCACTGCCCCCTGATCCGCCTTCAACTGTTATCACTCTCGCAAAACTCGACAATCAATAGCTATGACACATCAGACCATTTCTCTCAGGTACACGCATGTTGAGTTGCATCCCCCAGGCCGATTATCAACGACGTCAGGAAAGGTGGCGCTTACCCCTGACTACTGCACGGTGTGTCGAGCATGGAGAGCGAAGCAACGAGATCATCAGCGAGAGGAGCCTCACTTTCTTTCCATCGTACGCTCGGTATGCATTCTTCTTGATAAAGAAGGTCATTAACCATTACACACCGAATTAGGCATCTCTGTCTCACGGTTCCTGTGATGATCGGGGTCGTTAGCTCTACGCTTGCATCCTCCGCCGTAACCTCGCCTCCCGGAACTTTCACTTGCATGTTCCTAGTGCTATCCCAGAGAGTTCCTGGTAATTCCGGGGTAGTCATATTAGAAGGGCCGGTATTTTTTCCCCAAAAGAGGTGATTGTACAGGAAAGGGTGAAAGGATGAGACAAAGTTGCTTTTGACTTGTATAGACGTGAGATTGCTCACCCACGTGAAGAGATAACCCTGGAGAAAGGATGATTTATAAGAGATACCAGTGTGTGCAATCTGATCCGAGGCTTGTGTTGGTAGAATGAGTGAATTGAAACAATACCTGGGTATAATGGTGATAGTGTCCGTGGTACGTGCCGCTACCCATCACCCAACGGAGGGACTAGATCTTAACAAGACGTTAATTTGGCTGATATGATCAATTCTCAAGCTGAATTGGTGCAGTGACACCCTAAGGAGATAGTTGATAGCCCATTGATGGTAAGTTGCACAAGAGTCCCAACATGGGACTTGGTTAGAACAGAGATCCTCCTTGGTTGTAAGAGAGAGCCTTCCCAGCTCAATATACGTTTCACGAACAAAGATTAACCATGAAGCATTGTTATGTATCAATTGACTTGATCAGGCTATTTATATTATACAAACCATCGACTGCACTTCTATACTCCTCCCCGAATAGCCAAACTGTAATACAAGACATTATATACCAAAAGGGCCGCGGCCAATGTATGACCCGCGTAATGTATATCCAGGCTTTAGCAAGCCCTTCACCGCCAAAACTCCAGAGTGCCTTCATTTTTCCCAATCGCGAGCGCCAACATGTGTGCGTGCGCGGCACCGTATCCCAAAGAATATTGTACCCAACTCGGTCCATCAGGTGACTCTTCCAAGGCCACCGTGGAAATGCGTAGCCAGTCCCATTTTGACAGGCCGCTATGAATCGTTACCAAATATTGGCAAGTCGTGAAATCAAGAAACTCCGTTTCGCTAAATGCAGCATCCGTGTCAAGACACTTCATATGTGCTCCCTGTCCTCTTCTCATCAGGGGCGTGTCCCATTCTTTAAAATCCTCCTCTTTCAGACGCCACTCAGCGTCTTGAATCTTTCCTCAAAAGACTTCATCTGCTCCTGCTCTAGGAGCTTCTGTAATCGCCGCGTCTCGCGGACCGCAGCCTCTCGCTCGTCTTGGAGGTTCAGGACCTCGATCTGGGCGGCGCTCATCCTGGCAACAACATCTTGCATCTCATGCTCGGCGTCCTCGAGGGCCTTCTCCAGCTCCGACACGCGCTCCCGAAGCACCTCCATCTGGGCAGCGTCTTCAAAGGACTTCTCGGTGATTCGTGGAGAAACAGGGCCAGGGAATCGCGCACTGAGGGGGCTCAGAAGCGAAGGCTTGCGGCCTGATTGAAAACTAGGAGAGCGCAGGCCTCCGCGGGTAGGACTGCTCATGCGCTGAAGGTGAGCGTTGTGAGCCTCACGGATCGCCGTGATCTCCTCTTCGTGACGGTTGACCCGATCCTCCGAAGCTGTCTGCGCAGCAACGAGCTGTTCCTCCATAGCCCTGAGGCGCACCTGCAGGTCGGCGATGCGGTCCGAATTAGACTTGCGATCGTTCTCGCCTCGGGTCACGGCATTGGCGAGACGCTCTCGGAGCTGGGCGTTTGACGAGAGTTGATGCCGAACCTGAGAGGCAAGCTCCTCCACCCGACGAGCGGATTCGTTGAGTTCATCGGCAAGGGCTCGTTCACTCTCCATGGCCTTGCTCTCGCTGGCACTGAGCTCATCATACTGATTCTTGAGAGCGTCAACCTCATGCTTGGCGGCGTCACGTTCAGAGACGGCGATGGAGAGGGTGCGCTCCAGTCGTTCCATGGCGAGCTGGGTCTTGTCGTCGTTTGCCGTATCGTGCTCGAGCTGCTTGATCCGCTCCAAGGACTCAGCATAAGCAGTCTGCAGTTCTCTATAGGCCTTCTCCAGCGACTCCGAAGTGACAGGTCCGTTGGGGCTGGCAAATGAGCCGCTGGCAGTGCTGGAACCACTCGAGCGGGCGAATGATTCCGGAATGAGAATGTCCTTCTCCTTAAGGAGGTCGCGGAGGAGGGCAATTTCCTCCTCGGCTCTATCGAGATCCATCTTCAATCCGCCAAGGCCATTCTCCACCTGGTCTTTCTGTATAAGGGCATCCTCGGCCCGGCGTCGGAGGACGTTGATCTCAGTGCGCAGATTGGAGATTTCCCTCTCGAAACCAGCCTTGCGCGGTGACGTAGAGAGGAGTCTCTCCCGCTCGTGCTGCAAGATGCGAATCTTCTTCTCGTTCTCTCGGTTTTGGAACTCCTGTCGCTCAAGGAGGCTCTTGAGGGCACTATGCAGAGCATCTCGCTGAGCCTCGACATCCTTTAGTCGCTCAGCGAGGGCTTCTCGAGACTCCACCTGCACATTCTTAACGCTGTTGGACCTCGACAGACCCGATGGCCTCTGTCCTCGGAATGAACTAGTCGCAACCGAGTTCGATCGCGCAAGGCCGCCAGACATGGCGCGGGACATGCGGTTGAGGGGAGGCGTCGAAGCACCGGATTTCGAGCCATGTCGCAATGTGTCGTTCTCCCGCTTCAGCATCTGAAGTTCCTGCTGCATCTTGGAGGACTCGTACGTAAGATTTGAGTACTCGGCTGCCTCTGCCTCGAGGCCCTCGACGCGCGCCCTCAGCTGGGGAACAATCTCGTCGCGGAGATTGTCGCGCTCGCTACAGGCTTCATGGAGCTCCCCTCGGATGGCGTTGATGAGGTCCTCAAAGTTGTTCTTAACTGTGCGCTCCTCGGACAGTCGCCTCCTAAGGTCGCCGCAAGTTGTCTCGAGGTCCTTGAGTCGCCCGCTGGCATCCATGTTGTTCATTTGAGCCAGATCAACTTGCGATGCCCTCTCGGCAAGCTCTTTGATCTGTTGATCAAGCGCTTTTCGTCTCCCCCGCTCATCTTGGAGTTTGTTGGTAAGTTCTAAACGTATTGAGGCCTTTTCTTGTTCGGCTCTTCTTTGGACCTTGTCCAGCTCGTCTCGGCTTAGTTCGCTGTCGCTCGTCTTGGCTGAACTGTAGCCTGAGTCGGAGTAGTAGTCGCTGGTCCTCTTGCCGGGGGTTTGAGAGTTATTGATTTGGTCTTGAAGTCGGTCCACCAGATCTTCCAGGTCCATCTCGCGCCGGATAGAGCTTGCTAGCTCGACGCTGATGGCCTTGAGTTCTTCTTCCATTTCGTCGATTTGCGCAGAAGTTGAAGACTGTGAAATTTGTGAGTATGATTACCACATATATTGCGACCGCTAAGCCACCCCTGGCTATAGTGTCTTGGGATATACTAACCGTTGAATAGGGGGTATCATTTGCTCCGCCGTTCCTCCCAGGCGAAATGGGCGACGATATAGATGAGAACTCCGTGGCGGAAGGTGAAGGCGCTGCCCAGCTAAAGAGGGCAGCGAACGGTGAGGTTTGGCCGGGTGACTTTGGCAAGGGTTTGTTCAACTGAGGCGACGGCGTGGTCTGAACAGATGGTGGTGTTTGTGCGCCGTCAGGTGGTGTATCGTAATTGGCGACGTCGATTGCGACCTTGTCAAGTTTCAGATGAGGAGGTGTCGGCTTTGGGGCAAACATGGGCGCAGGGGCGGATTTGGATTTAGGAGTTTCGGAAGCGATTGAGCCCGTTTCTTTAACGTCTGTTTCAACGTGATCGACTGCTCTGACAGCGCTAGGACCAACGATAGTTTCTTTGTCACTTGAACCGACCTTTGTGACCTTTGCGACGGTTGCAACCTTTGCGACCTCGGCCTCCTCGTCACTGTTGTCGTCGTCGGTGTCGCTCCCGTCGAGCACGGTCTTGGGGGTAACGTCTGGCGCAGAGTCTGACTTGAAGTCTGAGATCAGATCATCATATCCATCCAGGACGTCAGAGAAGTCAGAGTGCGATGCGGTAGGGCTGTGGCCTGGAATGTTCTGCGACCCAGCGGGAGTCGCACTTAGGGTCGCCAGACTTTTGTCGGAGGGTCTACCACGAGAGGATTCCAGTCAGCAAAGGGTTCCATGGGGAGGTGGGATTCGGCTATGTGAGACAAAGAACGGACGAGGGAACTCACTGGCCAGCCGGCGGCGAGGCACGGGCTGCGGGAGAAAACTCGTACAGCGTAGGACTGTCGACGGAATCGGGCCTGGCGAACCTCTGGTCTGGCTTTGGGAGCTGCAGAGGCGAGGGGATTGGCGATCCGGAGGAGGAGAATCGGAGAGCCAGAGCGGAAGCCGACAACGAGAGAGGCTTGCGCTTGATAGGCGGCCCGGTCGGAGAGGTGACGGAAGCGGACGCGGGAGCAGCAGGGCCGGAGGCGGAAGAGCTATAGTCGACCGTCTGGGAGCGAGAATGTGCGGCCGCGTTCCTGGGAGAGGCTTCGGGAAGGCTTCGAAGAGGGTGGTCTGACGTTGAAGAGGAGCGGCGAGATATGTCGTCAGGGTCAGTGGAGGCCGAGGCAGATGGAACGTCGACAGGAGGTGCAGTAGTATCAGGACGAGTATCAGAGTCAGAGGTGGACAAAGAAGGCATCGGCACTGCAGCAGGCGCCGGGGCGGCGGCCAGGGCAGGTTCCATATTTGGAAGATATACCGACGACCGTCTCGATACGAACCCAGAGGTTAATTCGTATGAGGCCTTGGGGGAGAGCGCGGCAAGAGCCAAGTCGAGTTGGTGTGTGTGTGTGTGTGTGTGGTGTGGGGGGTGAAGTCGAGACAAAGGGCGTGTGACGTGTTGACCCAGGGGCCAGCAATAATGTCTTACCGCCGGAAATGGAATTGACCCATGGATAGGCGGGATGGGATGGAATAGTGAAGGCAGGCGAACGAGTGAGCAAGAGGAAGAGAAGGAGCCCCAGGAGACAAAGTGAAGGGATGAGATGGAGAGAATGAGCACGCGCCGAGCTAGAGGGGAGAATGGCAATGATGGCTGGGGACCATGCGCGCTGGTCGACGGTCGGCCGGACTGTGTATCGCCGCTAAGTCAGGGGTCCAATGGGCCTCGAAAGAGCTTGTCGACGCTGGAAATGGCCCTTGACCTGCCTTGTTGAAGCCTTCAAGGGGACGGGAGAAAGGGGGTGGAGATGCAGCCTCAGTGGGGATGACGGGCGGTTGGAGTGGGTTCCTATGTAGGCTAATCCTGGACCGTGTGCGTGGGACCCCCGCAAGCCAGACCAGACCTCTTCCAAGGAAAGAAAGGCTTGGTTCTTTTGGTTTGCTTGCCAATCACCAGGCCAGAGCAGGATCTTGAAGGCGTGGAATGACCAGGCTTGGATGTAGAACGCCTCTGGCTGGCTGACCATGTCACGGCCGGCAGCAAAAACCACAAGCTGGCCAGTCAGGCGACGAGCTCGCAGCGGCGCGAGGCAGAGGGCTGAACCACTCAGAGGTCGTCCGTACCTGAGAAGCGCCGGGAACCTGGGGGAGGCCGTGGCCTGGGCGACCAATTGCGACCGAGTGACCAGGGTGGCTTTCTGGTGATGGTGGTGATGAAGGTGAAGATGGCGGACAGAGAGGCGAGGGCAGGGGGGTACCTGCGCTAGCGTCGAATGCTCAAGGTTCAAGGTTGCCCTGGGCGCTTCAGGGATTCGTTCGTCGTGCGTGCGTTCAGGGGGTAGAGGCAGGCTAATAAATTGACGATTTGATATCTCTGCGCAATGAGCGGCATAATAACCACTTGTTGCCTTCAGTTCATGTATAGGCAAGGAGTGGGCGTCTGCAATGTAACCTTCCGAATGGCTGCCAATTCGCCGCTCTGAATGGACGGTTCTTCTGCTGCGATGTGGCACGTGCAGCTGTAAGTGGGAGGGAGCCCAAGACCACGCTGACGGGTTTCTGCGATTGATTGATTGATGGCTAATTGCTGGAACGGCCTAGTTCATCTGGTTGGCCCTTTGACAATAAAATCAAACCCTTGATGGGATGGAAGAGACCAGAAAAAGAGACGGACAAACAACAAAGACCAACCCGTGGTCAATGCCTCTGTGTGGCTTAACGTGGTTGGGCCACCGAAGCCATGAGGCATGAGAGGAAAGCGCAGGGCTGGTGCAGAGGGGGGGAGCATCACCCAGAGGTGGACGGCATGAATCGAGATTCCTGGGATCAGCCTGGCATTTTAATCCATCTTCTAGCGGGTGTCACGGCCATCTTTAAAGGCCATGCCATGCTGTGCGACCGACACTTGTATCGTGATCGTTACCGTTCGGCGGCTATCGAGACGGGACGCTCTGTGCATATATGCACGTAGCCGCCCATACTGTTGAAAAAAGCTTGTTTGACTCCAGCGTCTGAAGCAAGTGATATCATCTGCAGATATATCTCGTCGCGATGCTCAGGTTATCCTTGATTTCCCCAGCAACAAACAGACCACAGACAACCCGCTTTACCGCTCAAAACCAGCCTGGAAGGGTCTATCGAACCTCGCTTGTCTGCTAGTGCTTCACGTGCTTGACATGGCCGCCGCGCTAGTTAACGCTGGCTCGCAGAATGCAATCCAATGTGATGCAGAGACGTCGCTGGTGACAGGACAGGGCAGGCCCATCACCAGAGTGCAGACCCAACTTTATCTTCAGAGTGCAACAACACTGGATTGTTCACTAACCCCGGCTCTTCTTGGAACGACAGGCCAGAGGCGGTGAGCAGATGAAATCACACTAAGCGCCTTGTCATACTTCAATGGCTCTTTGCACTTCCATTGGTGCCTTGGCTAGACGAGGAACCGTGTCATTGATCGACAACGCCGCGGCTTCATCGATATGTGCACGACGTCTGCGGTATCAGGAAGCGCTCGGCACTTGATAATACATAGTTTACGCTTTCTCTCGTCACATCCACTCCTGGCTATCAACCTCTCACTTCACTCTTGTTAGCTTCCATCTCAGGGTCTTCTCCCTTCAATCCCGTCCATCTCCGTCTTGACTGAACCTAAAATGTAGATCAGGGTCCAGAGGGAACGATTCGGAAATTTGAACAATGATGCAACCCTGAATCTACTCGGCCTACAAATTGCATCTTGATCACCTCAGGCGTCTTGCCTTGGACGACTTGAATCTGGGGGCAGGTCCACTAACCAAGACGAGGCCCATCTCCGTTTCGGCCAGCAGGGGGGAAGGGGGGTCCATGATGTGCTCATTTACGAAAATACAATAGCAGGAACCTCTCTATTGCCGTGGAAAGCTGAAGCAAGTAAAGATAGGTGCCATTTGCTACCATGAACTTCCGATCACTGCCGCCTCAAGGGTAGATGACGAGGGAGCTTGTCGATCCCTTGCTCTAGCCAGCAACCCCCTTCCCTTCACAGAGGAACAGCGGCATATCTCGGAAGACGGCCAAGCAGGCCACTATATCAACTCCATCAGACCAAGACGCCGTCTCCAAGCTACCACGTAGTACGCCGTCAACCTGCGTCTCCTCGAGTCGAGGCCAACGAACCCTGATCTCCCGATCAAGAACGTTCCCACCCCCACCGATCGAAATGAGTGGCGCTTGCAGCGCGCAATAACCACAAACACAGACCTCGTCTCGTCGTCCAAAGCCAATGTCGATCGATCCCTTTAGTCGCAGGGGAGGTTACGACGGCGACGTTGATCGCAACCCTCGACGGAGGTGTTCGAGTTGCCGCCGATCGTAGACTCAGCTTGCGTAGTTTCCGGGTTTGCTCTCCGTTCTGGGAAAGACAGGCAGCCTCTCTCGTAAAATCGAATCCCTTTACGGAAGCACATCTGCTGTAGGGTATTGGCATCGTCATGGGTCAAGATGCCATTGGGCGCGTGCGTGAGATGACATGATTTGCTCATCTGCGTCCATAATCAAATCAGCATGTAGCCCCGAGTCTGCAGCCATCGTCTAATAGCTCTTCATCTAATAGCTCTTCATGTACGTGCGGTTATTGTGATTGCTGATATTGTATCCGGCTGCACGCCTCGGCTCATTTTGCTTTTGCCCGTTGCGAATCGACTTGTCCTGTTGGTGGCCCTGAGACATGCCCGCCAACACCATCCGAAGTAATCAGCCGAGACCTCGAGGCAAGGCGCCGTGTGAATCGTGATAGATGAAAGCTGACAGAACCAGAAACCGGGGGCACGGGAAAGCTAAGACAGGCCGCATTGGGATGCCTTATTCCCACACGGCCGAATGTGCCTCTTGGTCAAGATCGACAACCAACGGCCGCTCGACAAGTACTCTGTGAACTCGCCTTTAGCTCAGGATCATGGACACATAGGCACTAGGCACAAACGAGCATTTGAAACGCTGTTTACCACGTAGTAGTGATCTGCTATCTATACGCTGTTATACCCAACAACCCCTTGCGAGAAGAATCCAACATAGACGCCTTATACCCAGAAAAAGCTCCATCACGAAACCGGCTTCCCCTTGGGCAACAGCGTCCAGTGGCCACTACACGAGCACTTGCGCTGTTGCGCCAGAACAAATGTAAACCCAGGACGGCTACCAAACACATCCTCCATCACTGCCGCACACCGCGTGCATCGCCTCCATTGACGGTTGGGAGAAGGCTTTATCTCCATCCGCTTGAACACGTCAACGTAGAACATGCCCCGTGCCTTCTTTTCCGCCAGGCTGTGCTCATCGTCCTGAACCTCTAGGAGGTCGTAGTTTGCAAAGAACAGCCGCGCCGGGTCCGTGGAACTTCGGAATGCTGGTAGGTCTGTGGTGAAGAACTTCTTCATGATCTGAAGAAAGGCCGGCGGAGGCGACGCAGACAGGAGCATAGCAAGCTCGAACTGTATTCGAGCTGTCTTCACTGCCACATCGATCTGCTTCCCCTGCGGCGCGTTGTGCTGGGCCTTGACAAGGTTTGGGAGGAAGACTTGGTAGGCTTGCCTGATCTCCTTACTGAGCTCAGTCAGGAGAGCCTCAAACTCTGCCACCTTGACGAGCCCCGACGAGGTCATCTGCTGCATCTTTTGGTATGCCTGTTGCAGCTGAGGGGCTGTCCTGCCAGTCGATGAACCATCTGCGACGGCTGACTGTCGACGATAAAAGTCGATGGCTCGTGTGCTCAAGGCCTCTAGGTGGCCCAATCTACGGCAAACTGCCGACAAGAAGCCTCGGCACGACGAGCTCAGGAGGAAATGAAGCGAGATATTGCCCTTTTCATGCAAGTATGGGGCGATTTCACTGAAACGCTCTCGGGTCAAGAGCTCCAAGAACTTGTTGTCGTTCATGAGTTCGAAAAGACAGTCGATCAACCAAGCGACAAGATCCAAGGCCCACTTGCCGCAGCCAGCCAGCGTTTCTACGACCTCTGCATCAAGTGTGAGCGGCTACCCTCAATATCAACTTGCGTGACCAGGCTACTTACCAGGTTCATCCAGAGGGCTCAGCTTTTCCCTAACAGTCAGGGGAGTGTTGCTCGCAATTGTAACAAGAACCACCGCGTTCCGCACGTTTAATGCCAGCATGGAAAACCTGCCCTGGAAAGATCGAGAGTTGAACTCGCCGCGGAACCCCAATGCGTTCATGATGCTAAAGCAATACTGTAGCGGACCATTCCGCACAAGGGCATCGTGGTGGGTATCCTCTGAGTAGTCGACTTGGATTTTGAGAATCCTGATAATTTCCGTAATCCAGTCTTGGACAAACCCTGTTCTCTATAAGCGGATGTCGATGTTTCTTGCGGCGCAAGTAGCTTACTCTTTTTTGTTGTGTATGGCCGGACAATGGCAAGCATGTCATCATAGTTGTTTTGGTAGAACATCGACGGTGCAGCTGTCACGGTCAAGGCGGCAATGCTCCCAGAATATTGTGCTAGATTCGTCAATAACATGTCCATAGGCTTGGGTACAGGTGGACATACCATCTTGCATCGAGTTCCCAATATCACCCAGAGGATAATGCAGCTTGTTCCACCTCACCTTTCCATCATCGCCCATCTGAATCATGGAACAGTAGGTAGGCGAAAAGGCCACTTGCTGGCCTAAAGGATTGTCAACGCAAGTCATGATGGTGGCGAAGAGACTTACAAGGTCCTTCATCGGCAAAGGTCCATCCCAACTGTCGAAGATTGATAACCTTGGTTGTGTCCTGATTTGTATAGAGCTCCTCAAACGTGAGTCTGTCGCGAAACTCTACCGTACCATCCGCGAAAGCCAGGACAAGCACCTTGCCAAAGTGAAGTGTGTGGAATGCGATGACAACCTTATTGATAATGACGGGAGCAATCTTGCGAAGCTGTGTGATGTTGGGAAGCTCTGAAGAAAGGCTGTTCCGCCGACCTCCGAGCTGCTCAAAGGCCTGGTGCAGGTGTTGTCGTGACTCGACGGCTTCCCAGCGATCGATGAAACTCTGGGCCATTTGATAGGGTCCCTCATTAGAGGTGCGCGACCTGACAACGACAACCGTTGGTGGTGTGGTGTTCATACCGGTGCTGTCCATGAGCGAGGGGAGAACCTCCAAGTGAGAGAGCTCGGCCATGAAAGCATCGTTGTTCGAATCACTGGAGCCACCCTGCAACCAATTTGTGGTAGCTAGGTGTTTCTCAACCAAGGATGGATTGAGGTTCCCGGCTGGCCGGCTAGAGCTCTTGTCGGGCTGAGGAGTTTGGCCCCAGTGTATCTCGACCCTGACCAACCGTAGCTGTTTTGAACTTGTAGCCAAGGCGAGAAGTAGGTGCTCTATTAGCGGTCAGTACGTGTATATTGGGCTGATGGGGCAGATACACACTCTTTTCGGAGGCAAATGCAGCATGAGTGACGACATCATCAGATGAACTGACACTCTCAAGCTCTATGGTAGTTTCCTCGATCCTGTTGTTATTTTGCGACCATATCATTCTAAGAGTCCCGTTTGTGCTGAGGGTGAATAGAGCGCTCTTTGCCGGGTTGGGGTGTGAGGGACCACCAGCTTGAACAAAAGAGCTTTCATAAGTATAACCGTTGCCATGCTTTGTCGCTGGTCCGTACATGACATTATAAGACTTTCATACTCTGTCAGAGACAAATCCAACGGGTCCCCGACCTGCACATACCTGTTGGTTGGATGGAGTGATGCTGAGCCAGTAAGCTCCAACGACAGCGTGCACATCATCAACGGGATCAGTGTCCCATTTCCTCTGGAGAAAAGGATGGTTGAGCGAGATAGAAAAGCTGATAATAGTGACACGTCCGACTGCATCGATGATGGCCAGGTCGGGGCTGCTCGTGCTTGCCCATACCAAGTGGACTAGAGGGACAGCGGGTGAGCCCTTGACAAGGTGACATGTGGTTGGTTCACTGAGGTCCCACGAGCCATTGTCTGTACCGCGCCGCAGATAGCGAAGCTCGAGATCCTGGCCGTCAGGCGTGATGGAAGCGATGGTGCCGGTTCTCGACCAAGACACAGCCCTGTTGTGTGGTTAGTTGAAGCGTCCACCGACATGTTTGCAATTTTCATACTGGCAACACCCCCGACTTCTCAGATCATCCATCCTCTGCTGGAGCTGCTTGCTCGGAGCCCTCACGGGAAGCGAGAGGCCTACGGCATCGCCAAACAGGTCGTCGACATCGTTGAGGTCTACTGGCATGGCATTATCCAGCATGAGAGGCATCTTTTCCGCAGTCATTGGGAGAGCGGCGGGGCATCAAAGGGAAAGGTCAAAAAAAGAAGTAGGAATACATGAGTAGCCAAAGTTCAACCCCGATTCACCGATCCAACATGACCAGGCGATGAACAGTGATGCCTGAGTTGCGGCTGGACGAAGTTCAAGAGATGGATGGCTGGACTGAGAAAGGCTGAGGCTGAGACCGTGAGTGTTGGCTGACACGCTGTTTCATTGGCTTGTGCTTTTGCCTTCTCAGTGGATGCCACGCCGGAAAAACGACGGGAAGACTTGAAAGTTCACGACCAGACGCGTTGACTCTTTCCATTAACGCGTCTGCGTCTCTCAACTCACTCAGAGAAATTGAGGGCTTCATGTGTCTGCGAGACTTCTTTGTTCATCTAGATGAAGTGCTGACCACGTCCTGCAGATGTATTCTCGTACTGTGTTTGTTTTAGAGGGGCGGTTGAAAGGATCGCTTGTGTTCCAACGCTATTGGCGGCGGGAAGCTGCTTCAACCACGTCTTTCAAGTTGAAGCTTGAACCATCATCCACAGTGTTTGCGTTGGCTCATGCTCTCACCATCTTGAAGCATCATCAACGCATCAACTTCAATCATGAGAGGCAACTAAACGAGGTGCTGAGCAACTGCCAGCTAAGCTTGTGCTCACGTGGCCAGTTCGGCTCGTCTACACGTCCGTGTCAGCTCGAGCCATCTCACAGAGACGATTCACTTCGAATCACTGTCAAATTGCCATCGCCTAGAGAAAACCGCACCACTCTTCCCAAGACACTTAGCCATCTCGGCAGTTGGTCTTCATTCACTGCGACGTTTGACACGCCGGGCTCACCCTGCCTGACGATGTGGTTCCCGGACATTGGTGTCGCTAGGCGGAGCCACCGATGGCTATCGCGCCACGCCCGGACGAGTCGAGCACAGGAATGGGGCGACTCCTTTCATCACGGGCCCTTGGATGCAAGTGCACATATGCACGGCAGACGGTAAGTGGCGCCCAGAAGCGAAGCCTGAAGAGTGCGTCGTCTGTGCTTCTCATGTTGTGCTCCACACTCTCCCATGGGCGAGGTTTCAGGTACATATGATATTATGGCTTATCGACGATGCCAACATCTCCATGCTCCCTACATCGTAACTGTGTGCTTCCAGAGACTCATCTCCATGATTACGTGTGTCTTGAAACGTGCAAGGGAACATGTGCAAATACGAACCCGGGAACACCGGGCCCGAGCCGGTCTCGGCTTGATCGGGAGGGCCTGCTGCTGGGATAGGTATTTTGAGGCTGCTTCCCCGTGGCCAACGGTGAGCTGCCCTGCTAGTCCTGCCCACTCGCTGTTGTTGGCGAACCCCGGAGGCGGCTCTGAATGGAGTCGATGTGCTGGTGCAGCAGTGACCCACTAGGAGCAGATATACGACGACTTCAACCAGGGCTCGTGGGTCATTTTGTGCCCCAGAATGTTCTCCAAGGCGATGGAATGGACCTTTAGAGTTGAAGGTTAAGCTGTTGGGTTACATGGACGCCTCTCTTCCCCAGATGGATTGCCAGGCTGAAGATAACAGTATTGGGATTATCCGACGGACATCAGGACGCTCGTTCAAGGGCAACGCAAGAGCTGTCGTTAGCAAAATAGGCCAAGGGACCAAGAGAGATGAGCCCCCAGATAGTCCCTCCTGGTCACTGACACGGCTCACGGCACTCTCGACAGGCCGGGGTGAGGCCTAGCCTGAAGGATTTCCAACAACTTGACTTCCGCTCCTTCAGTCTGACTTGACTTGTTGACTGAATTGAAAACTCGGTGAACGAACTGCTAACAGCATGGCTGTCCCGTAGCTGACCTGTACCTCGTACTGGAGTCCTCTGTCTCCGTTGCACCATGACCCATCGGGTTGAAGCCGTAGGTTCGTCAACGGTGTTGTGTAACCACCACGATAATGCGAACCACGACGGTTGGCGTAACTGTCCGCGTCCTCGGCTCCGTCATCATTATCGGCCGCGGCAAGGCGGCAAATGCCGCCGGCATCGTTCCCAACAAGCCCCGGGACCCCTGGGAGGCTCATAATTGCCTTTGCCTCTCAACGTAGAAGATGATCCAACGGCCAGGGGATCGAAAACAGACGATGTGCCTGAACTAAGCCCAAAGTCAATATCTTCAAGGAGGAACCCAAAAAAGTTGGGGCACCAATGTGGCACAGTCGTTTGCACAGGGGTTTGCTTGCCGCCTGTTGCCAACGTCAACTGCTCGCTCTCGGTCGCCCTGCCGCGAGATGCTCGCAAGAACCGGGCGACAGACGTCAGAGCTTAGCTCGACTATTCGGGAGAGATGCCCAAAGGGTCTCAAAGGGACAAGGCCGCTGGCCACATCAGGAACCGGTAGCTCAGGAGCGGTTCTCTCGGATGCCTGTTACAGGGGCCGCTTAAAGATATCATTGAACGGTCGGGCGTGCCCTGGCTAGTCGGGCACCGGCCCCGGTTCCCTGTGGCCTCTCAGCGTTGCATGGAAATCTGGCAGTTGATCTCACATGTCTTGTCGTGCCCTCCTGGATGTGCTGAGGATGATGGTTGGACGCGAGGCGGCTGCATGAGGCCGAACAGAGTTGAGCTTGGCATCCAAAGGAGGACGAAGGAATGCAGGGTTGGGTGATTGGACAGACCCAAGTAGCTGGTAGAAACCCCTGAGTTTTTGAGGAAAAGGAAGTTTCTCGAGGCAGAAGTGACAGACGACTCAATTCGGTCTGACGTTGGCTACCCTTGGCTCATCGGGCGAGAGCCCCAGCCGTGCAGAATCGAGGTTGGTGGAATCGAGACAGCGGGGTCCACCGATGTTTGCTCCCGTCTCTGGGGGGGCGCCTGAGGTCTGAGCCTCATGAGAACGAGTGAGCAATGGAGTTGACGCGGGCAGTGAGCGAGCGGTGGATCGCTCCGGCTTCCACCTCATCCACCGATGTAGCGGGCCCGGGGCAGAGACGGCCTCAAAATGGCCAATACCAGGTGCATTGGTGCCCCCCAGACATAGGGGCTAACAGAGATGGATCGCGGCTTGCAACCCCCCAGACTCAGTCAAGCTTACAGGACTCGGCAGAGCTCTAACGTTAGCTGAAGCCCGGCTCGGCGCTGAGATGGCGCTCCCCCTCTCGTCGAGGTGCCATTCTTCAGCCGAACGCAACGCTCTGCTGCCGTGGAGGCGCCCGGGATTTTGGGATGCCGGCTGTGGTGCTAGACTCGAGGCTAAAACGGATGGCCTGGTGGGTTGCAAGGACGGACGGTGAAGGGCAAGCAATGGCAATGGAGGGGAGGCCACGAACTGGGGGCCATTTCTGCCAGGGACCAGGGGCCGAGGATTGGCGGCGACGGGCACCGACATAACTTGATGCAGCGCCGTGCTTCAACCAGAATGTGACCTTGTCCATGTACATACTCTGTAGATCCATGTCTTGTTAGCCCGTTAGCTGGCCTCTGCACGCGGACTTTGTTCGTTTCGTAGACCGTTCACTTTGGCCTTTTCGACGGGACGGGGGGAAAGCGAGCGGTCGGACTGTGTCCGTACGAATCTGGAGTCAGTTATGCCGCCCCAAGCTCATGACCCCATACGACACTTGCGCTGCCACCGGTGAAGTTGGTTACCTAGATAGATCGTGGGTGGCCGGTCTTTTTTCCCATGTTTTTATTTTTTTCCTTCTTTCGTCATATGTAGAGGGGTCCAATCTCCATTGCAACGCCAAAATCCTCGAGCTACTTCTTCCTTCTCGCACTCTTTGACCTCTTCGTGAGAGGCCTTTTTACGTTCTAGCAGCAGCAGCAGCAGCCGGTGACCGGGCGGTTGGTTCACGTCATCAGACTAACCTCAAAGGAGAACCCGTACCTGTACCTGCCGACTTGCGATTTTACGGTTTCCCGACGACGACTGCCACTGCCTGCGAAGCACTATGAACGATACCGGGGTCTTTGGGCAAGTGTGAACAGGAGTAGCGACTTCCTCCCTCGCGCCCACGTGAAGCCCTCACCAAACCAACTTCTTCCAAGAGTCGTCGACCGAGTCCGGGCAGCTCTACTCTCTCTTGTTGTCTCCCCCTCGATCTTCACTCACACCAACGGCAAGCGGAAAAGGCAAGGGCGAGAGGCGCGCCCGCGGGGGCCAGGTTGACATCAGTGGACCTTGCATCACGGTTCATTTCCAAATCCCTTCATGATCAGCGCTCGCTACCCAAATCAATCACCGCTCCCTGTCGCAGAAATCTAAAACCCTGCTCCTTTAGCTGCCGCCTGCCCCAATCGACTCTTTACTGGGCTTCGTCATGGGCCAGGGCGATGGAGAGGATGCGACGCCGGTCTTGAGTCCTCAGTGGACTAGAGGCAGATGGCCAACGCAAGCTGCAGCCGCAGACGGCAATATCGAGGACGATAACAATCGTCTTACTGTCAGCGATATTAGCGACGCTGCCGAGGAACCTTTCGATGTTGATAATAATAGAACCTTCCTCGACACTGAGACCCTCTGCTCTCGCTCTGGCAGTTCGTCCCATCATCTTCACCCAAGACCTCTGCATCATTACCAGCGCCGACCAGTTCACGCCGACAGCCGTATACATGCACAGCACGCACATGCGTATGCACCCGCATTCGCAAACCGCCATTCTCGAGACCGATCCGAGCCGCGACTGCAAACAGGGCGACGCCACCATCCCACCGAGCTCGACCTCAGTGATACCCTAACTACTGACGAGGACCGAGATTTCGGCGACAAGAGCTTCTTGATATCTCGCCCGACGAGCATCGCGACCATGGCCATGACAACAAGCACAATGGATGTATCGCCAATATCATCGGCCCTGAATCATCCATGGTATGGGGAACAGCAGGTCGAGTTGCGTCTTCCTACTGAAGCTCTCCCCGATGGCGGCCAACGCCCCAACCCCCAACAATATCACGAATTGCTCAGTGAAATCGACTCCGAATTTCTCTTTCCCGACAATGTTCTTGCTGCAGTCGACAACCGCCCGTCTTCGTCCCGTAGCCACCTGCTCCAGTGGCGGCGCAATCGAAGCTCCGAGTCTGATTCTTCCAAGTACCTCCGCGTTTCTTCTGATGGCCAGCCTCCAATGGATGATAGCCGACCGTCGACGATTATCACGAAGGAGGAATTCGAAGCACTGCCACCCACGATCCAGAGAAAAGTAAGTCTGCTTCTTTCATTATTCTCACTTGCCAGGCTACTGTCTCTGTTCGAGCTGCATTCATTCCGCCATCATCTCATCCACCGAATGGGCCGAGGAAGACATGCAGGCGGGCTGCTCATTCTTGACGCCAGCCTCGATGGGCTATCTCATACCCCTTTCCCTCACATCTTCCCATTAACCCAGAGAGCAAAGCCGAGAATCACCGAAACCATGGTCTTGGGTGACCTTCTTGACAGGGCTGCTTGGACAAGTGTCTTGCGATATCTGGGTCAGACAACACGGCATATGGCCGACCGTTAAGCACTCGGCGGAAGCCCAAGACCACTCTCAAAAGTCACCGCCCACTGGCACCCATGTCTCGGCCATGCCTCCTCTGGCCTGGCTCATGGCGCCCGTTGTGGTGGCTCCACGCAGTCTGTGGGCTGGGCGCTTGGCCATTGGCCGAACCAGGCTCAATATTCTCCCATGTCTTCCCCCAATATCCCCTAGCATCCAGAGCTGAGCGACAAAGTGAGCTCTCTCCTTTGCCCAGCAATCACATCCCCAGCCTAGGGCGCTGTGACAACGCCCTAGGCCTGCAGTTCCTGGACGATCCATGCCACTCGGAGCAGAAGGAAGCTCGTGCACAACCAACGGCCGGACCTCATCCGCCCCAAGACAGTGGTGTTCGGGGCCCCACGAGCCCTCACATCAACGACTCTCTGCCCTGCTTGTGCCGCTTCGTTCCTGGATTGAGACATGTCCATTCCCTTTCGAGTTTTGCCCCTCTCTCTCGCCTTAAGAACCAGGGATCCCCCTCGATCACCTGCAGTCTCCTACCTATTATTCACTTCATTTGCCTTGATGTAATTTCTGGGTTGGCCGTCTCTGTTGCTTTATTCGTTGTGTCTTGTGCCAATTCTGGGTGCTAAACCTTCACCTCGTGCAGTACTTTTCAACAATTGAGCGATCACAATTCACCCTTTGTCCCGGTTTGGAGTCTCGTTCACGCCTCGGGAGTGCCGGCCACGACCATCTATCACCCCGTTCTTCGCTGCCCAGGTCTTCGAACTGGGGCGAGCTGGAGAGACCAGTTACTTCTGACAGCTCGACCCTCTACTCGAATCGCCGACCTCGGATTACATCAACGGATCAGCGGTTCTACGCGAACCTCCCCGAAAAGATCAAACGCCGTCACCTGACTGAGGAGGAACTATTGATCGCCCACGACCGACCAAAATCAACTCCCGAAGCCGTGGGAGAAGCATTGGACCAAGGCAAGAAGCGTCCATCACAAGAAATGAGAATGCAGTCTCCCCTGTCCAGCCCAGGGCTGTCTGACGGCCAGTCGTCATTCTCGAGCGTCCAACGCCGAAAGAGTGACAGAGAACCTCGCCGCTCGGACAGCAACAGGCCGGATTCTTTCTACGATAGCTTCCGGTGGCTCGAGGATGAGGAAGGCCTGGATCTACGTCTGTATCTGGACGACTATCACATCAATCTGCGTGAGGAGGTGCCGGTTCCAAACAAAAGCCGCAGACCATCGTTCCGACGGCATCTGTCGATCAATAAATTGCCATTCGGCAGACCCTCGGTTTCTTACACCCGACCTCTTCCTAGGGAAGGGGTTGTGTCCCCGACCTTTATCTCTCCTTCAACCTCGCAGAATTCCGCCATTAGCTCATCAGGACACATTCGTCGCAAGTCTCGCGCCCTGTCCCTGGTGTCCCCCAACAAGCAGATGTCACCACGCTCATCCCCTCCTATCGATCCTGCGGCAACTCATTATCAAGACCCCGAGGCTCGCATGAAGCTGCGAGCGTATCTTGCCTCACCCCAAAAGTTTGATGAGGCAATCGAGTTTGGGTTTCCATCCAAGGATGGGTCGCCCCAGGAGACCACATTGACCAGACTCGTCGAGTCCAAGAAAGAGAACGTTCGGGAGCCGGACAAGTTCCGAAGCTTCTTGGAAGACGACCGGTCCTCGAAATACAGCGACGATGCATCAGTAGCCGAGCCTGACTCACCGAAAACACCTCAGCTGTTTGACAAGCCGGCACCGGTGCGACCAGCCCGGACAAGCACTGAGCAGCCTGCATGCGCTCCCAAGAGCGACAAGAGTGTCCTAGACCAGGCCTCAAGTCGAGAGATGACTCTTCGCATGACGCTCACGCGACCGGATCTTCGGCAAAGCGAGGATCAAATCTACGGTTGGAAGCAGCCCGGAAACAGCCGAGGGGGTCCTTCTCGGGATGAGTCGACAAGCAACCCTGTCATCTATGCTCGCGATGGTAACCCAAAAGAGAGCATCGAAAGACAACTCGCAGCCCTGGACCAGTGGGGCGAGGGCCCTGATCATGACAACGGTGTTGTGAAGAGGTTCTGGAACCGGGTCAAGCGGACATGATTGCCCTTGACGACCTCTTATTCAACGCCCAATCAATCACCAGAGCACTTGGGAACTATCTGATGCCCCCGTGGCGCTTCTGCGGAAGTTTGTTCTCTGCGGCATGAAGCTTTCATGCCGATGGGTTTTCAAAGCGAATCGTTACGATATGATCTCTTTTTGGTCTGTTAACAAATACCCCAAATTGTTTTTTTAATCACCATAGACTCCCATTCTGCTTTACTAGTCACGGCCTCGTCGACTTGCGGGGCGGTACCATCCATCGTTTAGTACATCAACTACAATCACTTAAAGGACAGGGAGGAGTTGAGGGAGTTTTCTTGTTGCCTGCTGTTTTGGAAGGGTTCACGTCATCAATAAAGGCTCCTGGTTGCACTGGCATCAGAGGGGGGCGCAAAAGAACACGACTCGGAGTTGCAGGATGTGGGCCCTTGGGAAAGCAAGGCGTTGTATCAAAAGCGAATGTATATCGAAATGACAATGAAAAAGATGAAGAGGACATGTGTAACTTTGGGTACATGTGCTGACATGGATGCTTGACACGTTGTTTGTCTTTGTGTGACGGTATATAACCTTGAACCTACTACATCTTGACGCAACCTCGCACCTTGGGGTAACCCTTGGATTCCGTATGAGCTGCACCATCCCCCACAAGGAGAGGGAAGAGGGACCACAGAGGCCAAACAAGGAGAAGGAGTAGCACAGAGAAGGAGACGCAATGCGAAATGTCGTGTGTCGAGCCAAGCTCCGCGGCGTAGCAGTTGGCGCCGGGCGGACATGTGCGCCGGAAGGGTTTCGTGGCTTGCAGCACCGGCGCCGTGCCGTCGGAGCCTGCGTCCGTCTTTAGTCTGAGAGGGGGGAAGGGATATACTGTGCCACCTCGATGATGCCAAGGAGAAGAGGTCCTCTCGTTTCGGCTGTAGCAGGTTGCCAAGATGCATGTTGTGATATCCGATACTAGGTTGTGTGTTTAGCCTGTAAGGAGTTGAAGGCATCAACGCGGAATCTGTCTTAGAACCATGCTTCATATTCCAAAGAGTACAGATAAACTGCTTATTATACCATCCTGACCATCCATTCTATATCCCCAACGAAAGAGTATCCATCCGCTCATCCTCAACATATAAGCCATCCATGCCACTATACTTTTCGGCGGCAGTCCCTCCAGTCAATACACCATATTCTCATGTTACAGTCCAGTCCCTGGATTCCTGTCGTAGCTCGTACAACCCATCAAACCTCTTCGTCGCTCTCCTCGCCAAGCAGCTCTCCCTCGTCATCGTCCACCATCGAGTAGTCGCCCCGTCCTCGGGCGAAGCTATCGCGAGTCGTGTACCGTCTCGACCAGTTGCCGCCTCGGCTTCGGTTCGAGACACGCTCGTACACGCCCGTAGCAGATCGCCACAGCGAGGTGATGACGAGTGGCATCGCAGCAGCTACTGCTGCCACGGCAGATATGGCGATGACGGGATACTTGACCCATGGCTGATCGCTGTCAAACGTCGAGCTGTTGTCTCCCAGTCGGATCTGGCCGAATTTTCCATTCCAGTTGCGCCAGACATACCAGCCGATGGCGGCAGCCAGGCCGATCGGGATCACGACGGCGAAGAAGATGACCCAGCCCGATGTTCGGCGCTTGCGCTCAAACTCTTCCTCGTATCCCTTGCAGGCGTGCTCCTCCGATGTCTTGTCCAGCTCTACACCGTTCTTACAAGTCGTCAGCGGCAGGCGACGATAGCCCGTTGGCTCAAACCAGGTGGTCTCGTTAGGGTTCTGCTTGCACCATTCCTCGCCAGATAGGGGGTCGAAGCCCGGAACCAGGGAACATTGCCCGTGGTTGTCCAGCTCGTAATTGTATGCACTGCCTCATGTTAGCTTTTGCTCGCCTTGACTCGACTTCGGTTGTCAAGGGCTTACCATTCAAAATCTCGTCGGGTGCATTCGCAATTCTCGTATCCGTGCAACAGCGAAAGCGTCGCTTTGTTGAAGCACTTGCGATCCTTCTTCTTTCGCAAATACTTGGCCACATGCCCAAAGAAGCAGTCGTTCTTTTGAAGAGGGTGCTTGGGGGACCACAGTTCGTAGTCAGAGGCAGACGCATCGTCACTGTACTCGCAGGCCTTGTCCGTCAAGCCCGTGAAGTCGATGTTGACGGCGAACAGCCTCTTGTCATCCGATCGGCACCACACCAAGAAGTTTCGAGCCGCTCCGGTCTTGACTGAGGTCAGATCCAGAATGGTCACCTCTTTGTCTGTGAATTGATACTCGTTCCATGTTTCGCCCTCGTCAAGCGAGTACGAGACAGACTTGGTCTTTGCGCCGTTTCCATGGGTAGCCCGCTCTGCGAGGACAATGATTGAGCCCTGATCGCCATATTGCCAAGTCCAGGCGCCCTTCTTGACGTTCTTCCAGTTGATTCCGCCATCCGCAGACATGAAGGTGTCGGCATCCTTCATCTGCCCAAGAGTCGAACCAACGTTTCCAACACCAAAGATCAAGCCAATTGCTTTGCTCGCCGAGAATGTCCTGCGCTTGTTATCCCGCTCCGTGTAGTGATGCAGATGCAGAGCACAATTGCTGTCACCTGCGGAGCTGCACTTGTACGCCTTGCCGTCTACATCCTTTGAGGGAGGTGGCAGGAAGTCCCATTCTGCGCCGTCGTTGTGTGAGATCTTGGTTTGGATCTCCTTTTTGCCATCCTTCTTGTCGGGGTTCGCGACGACGTTGATGAGGGTAACACCTTCAAGCCCGGCAACCTTCTCAAAGTCCACGTAGCCAGCCTCGTCCGAGTTCACGTTGGAGGCGCTCAATACATACGTTGTGCCGTTCGAGTTGCTCTTGATGATCGAGCCACGGCGTCGACCATCTGAGAGGTCGGTGGCAACAAAGAGGTTGACGGCATGGTTAGAACTATCGAGGACCGTGTACAGGCTTGAATGGGAGTCGTGGAAGTTGTATGGGAATTGGGCCGCTTCAAAGTGTTGTCCGTCGAGACTTGCAATTGCCTGCAACCCAGCCTTGTCCTTACCGTCTTCGGTAACCTCGTCAGTAGCGAGAATAAACTCGTTCATAGTGGCGAAGTTTGCCACTGTGCCATTGTGAATGAGCTTGTCGTCAACAAGGAAATCGTTGATTGTGACGATGGTTTTCGGGGACTCGAGCGTCTCTTCTTGGTGGACGAGACACACAACCTGTGTGAGAGGGCGGTACTTGTATGCAGAGTTGCCCGTGAACTCGCACTTGGTCGCATATCGAAGCAGCGTCTTCCAATGGTCGCCACGGTCGGTGGAAATTGATGCGGCAGGGAAACAGCTCTTGCTTCCGGATACTTCGTCGCAGTGCTTGCCGACCCAGATAAGCCAGTCCTTCTTGTCCGGGTGGAAGCTCAGCGTGAAATCATCCGAAGCCACGGGTGTCTTGAAGCTGTGGAAGGTCTGGCCACGGTCAATCGTGTAGAGGATCTTGTCGGTTTTGGTAGAGAAGAACATGACATCCTTGAAGTAGTCGTGATGGAAGATGGTCATGATGTCTTCTTGATCGAGGATGCGTTTCCATGACTTCCCGTGGTCCGAGGTGAGCCATACTTTGTTTTCCACCTGTACACTGTTGCCTGTCCTTTCTCTGATGGGCCTAGCAATGATGGTTTCGTCTGTGCCTGAGCTAGAGTCTCCACGGATAAGATAATACTTCTGCATGTCCAAGGCTTCGGAATCGAAGTCGTTCTTCTTGTGCGAGATCTCGCCGTTTGCTGGAACGCTGGGAGACGAACCATCGCCTCCAGAGTTGCCACCACCGCCCTCGGAGCACTTTCGCTCCACCTCATCGTCCTTTTGAGCACCCTTTGTTCGCTTGCACTGGTTTCCGGGAATCATTCGCCAGCCAGATGATCCCTTGAATTTATCGTCCTTGTCCTTACATGCGCCCTGTGGGATCGGAATGGACCCAACCCTCTTGCAGACAGCCCTGTCCTCGGGGTCTCTCTGGAAGTTGTAATCGCATTCGAAATCGGCATCGGTACAGTCGCAGGGCTCATTGATGGGCTCAGGATCCTTGAAGTTGCTCTTGATAAAGCAGTCTGCTTTCTTGGTGCGACGCTTGTACGTCTGCTTACGGCCCATGATGCAGGTTGCCTGATTTTTGTCATCCACACGGGCATTCCAAGTCTCCATATCTTTGTCGCCGCATGTTGGCTTCTTGAGGCTCTCGAAATCCAGGGCAACCATGTGATACCTCTTATCATGCTCACCAATGAGGAGAAACTTCAGGCTGGTCGAGTCTTGAGTGGTTGTAAGGAGCGCAGGCCTGATCTTCAGGTCTTTCGGCAATGGGACAGATTCCCAGGTGTCGCCATAGTTGAGCGAGTACGAGACTTTGTCAACATCCTCTTTGCCAGAGTCGCGGACGGCAACAAGGATAGTGCCTGAATCACCAAACTCATACTTGTGAGGGCCCTCAAGCGCCTGCTTCCAAGTTACTCCAGCGTCATCAGACACGTAGAGGTTGGAGTCGTCGAATTTGCCAAGAGACTTGCCCGTGTTTCCATTGCCCATGACCAAACCAGGGGCCGGGCTCGAAAATATGCGACCGATGTTGTTGATCTGGGTCATGGAGTGGAGGTGAATTCGTTGATCGCCAGCCTTGACCGGCTCAAATGTTCGACCGTCATCAAAGGTGATTTGGGTGACAACAACCTTCTCGGCGCCATTTTCGTCGACGTCCTTGCCATTCTCGACCGTGTTGACAAGGAAGATGCCTTGGATGCCGCTAATCTTCTCAAAGTCGACATGTCCCCTGATGTTGCGGTTGGTATACGGGATGTTCTCGGTGAAGTAGGTGCCATTGGAATTGCTCGTGAAGATGACACCCATGGGCCTGGACGGATGAGATGTCATGACGTCGATCTGGATGCTATAATTTGTGCTCTCGAGCACAGTATAAGCCTCTTGGTTGATCTGGTGGGAATGGTCATGACTGTCGTCGCTGGGGAACATGGCCCGGTGCCACTGGTTGGCGTTGCTCGTGACGTAAAGAGCCATTTCGTCGCTGTTGGCGGATGACGAAGCCACCAGGATGAAGCTCTTCACGGCGGCCAGACTAACGACTCCAGTTACGTCTCGGTTGCTATCCAAAGTGGGCTCGAATTCCTGGTATTTGCCGTTGTTCTCTTTCTTAAAGAACGTGTCCGAGACGCACAGCTTCTGACTTGTCTTGAAGATGCTCAGAGGATCCGTGACAATACATAGAATTCTTGTCTTGTCCAGATCCTCATCTCCAGTTGTAAACTCGGTGTTGGACTTGGCCCACCAGCAGCCCGAGGTACTGGGGCGCAAGGGCTGGATCGTCTTGAAACCATCGAGTGTGTAAGTAGTCTCCTCGTCGCAAAATATGCCATCGCAGTTCATGCCGTTGAAGATGATGCGCTTCGGATCGCCGGCATGGAAGATAAGGGTGTCGGGCTGGAAGGCGCTCGGCATGGAACCGCTGTTGAATTCGGACCAGCTCTTGCCTCGATCCTCGGTCTTGTAATGCTTCCTGTCCTTGGTAAGGACGAAAGCGGTCTGGGACTCGAAAGGGTGGAGATAGAGGAACGCAGAAGCTCCGTCGGGGAGGTCTGACACTTTATTCCAAGTAAAACCAGCATCCTCGGACCTGTAAATGTTTCGCTCCTCGACATCTTGAAAGACGATGACGTCGCTATCTTCGAAATAGTTTAAGTTGAGCGGGGGATGCTCGAGCATCACAGAATCGATCTTGGGCTTGTCCTGCTTGGCTGACACTGCTGTCCAGAGCAGAGAAAGCCAGAAGACGCGCCATGAGAGTGCGGCCCAGGCTACGGACCTCATCATTGCGGCGGAGCTCGGGTTGAGGGTATCATGAAGGAACGAACGGAGCCGGCGGGGCCAAAGAGAGATTATCTCGCGATGCCGCGACGATTTCGGGCGGTAGAAAAGTTGTGGATGCTGTAGTGTCGATTTCGAAGTCGCAATGTTGTGATGGAAGTGAGCGTAGGACACTTTGCTCTTTGGAGGGACGAGGCAGGCACGTCAGCAGTGAGGCGGCAGCTCGTGTTTCGCCGAGCGTGGCGCAGAGCTTCGCGCCACAATTGCTGGTCCACGCGATTAGGCAGCTACGCCCCATGTGGCTGGTGACAGGGACATCAATGAGCTGTATGAGCTGTGAAGATAAGAACAGATGTTCTTGTCCGTTAATCAACTCTAGGATACGCGTTTGAGGTTACATGTTAGGTCGCCTGGCCTCTTGGCCAAGCTCAGATCACGGATGCATCTAGACTAGGACCGTAGTCAGATCAGTGAATCCTAGCTGCTTACGAGTCTCCATTTAGCAAAGCAGCTTGGATGGAGATACCACCCAAACCATGATTAACAAGCCAAAACTTCTCCCCATAGGAGTAAAGATACTGTCGCTGGATACGAAATAGATGATTGCTAAATCACCGCCGTTTGTGCCATTAAGGTACCTATGGGATTGGAGCTTGCTGCGGCTCTAGAATGTTACACGCCAAGTAAATGTCCGGATGCATGACAAGGCAATGTTATATTCCGATAGGTTGGAACCCGATCAGGGTCTTTGCTTGCTCATGTTGAAATAGTTTCGCCAATTTCACTTGTCAAAGCCATCGGCACCGAAATGGACGTCACTCTCATATTGAGAAACGCCAGCTTGTTTCCCCCCAAGCTGAGGGCCAGATATCCATGGATGTCTGAAGCTCAACGGAAGTGGTGAGCTGACCAAGATAGGAAAGGCGTAGCAAGACATGAAACGCAGTGGGGCTCTGCTGTGACGCGCCCCTGGTTCGGCGTTGGGCTGGGCTCCATCGTCTTACATGTGCAGCTCAGGGCAGGACCAGGCGCTTGACGCAGCTAACGCGTAGGTCGGGATGGTTAAGCTGGAGAACCCGTCCAAGCTTTGCCCCTTTTCAGACATCGCATCGTATCTAATCATTTTTTGTTGGTATGGTAGAGTTAGTGGAAGCAGCATAATCAACACACGATGAGGCATCGAATATGACATCAATGTGGCACATTGTTGCCGAGGACCCGAAGATCAATCAGCCGAAGATCTAATCTTTCATGAGGAGGGGCATTCTCAATGCCTGGTCATGAGCGCAAAGCTCACTCGTTGAGCTAAGAGCTAGGCATTAGCGCAATACGGCATCACACAGGCAAATAAACCAAACAAATAGAGAAAAACATGGCGCGTCAGCAAGTGCGCATTGAATAGCCAGGTATCTCTTCATCACATGTGGTGGTGTTTGCTGACAGTGACATCCAACATGCACTGGCAATGTGAGGATAGTACCAAGGTACCTGGTTCAGAAGTACCTGTAGCATTTATCTTGGCGTTGCCAAACGGGCACTGTTGTCTTGTTTCAACTCTGGGCGCAACCCGTCAGGATTGAGTTTGCTTTGTTGATAGGTGCCAGTTGAACCATCTTTAGAGCTCTGAAACTGGAATCATGAGCATATACGGAGGCTCCGTCGTAAGGCTGTCTCAGGCAAAAGGCATCGAAGCTGAGGAGCAGATACGGCCTCGTAACGAAGGTTCTGCAACGCTTCCAGCAAGGGCGGCCAACCCTTTCATTTCCTCAAGAGGGATTGGATGCGCCCAAACCCTCTACTTCTCTCGACTGCGCCACTAGGAGCCCCCAAAATGCAGGAGGAGGAGAAGGGAGACTATCCGCCCCCTTGCTGGCCCTTGACCCTTGTGGCCCATCCATCCGCAGTGCGTGCGTGCAGCGCAGCACATGCTTTGCTTGGAGCGCATTGATGCCGATGGCCAGGATCAAAGGGTAGGTACCAATAGGCAGGTACCTCCGGACCCCTGACTCGCCCCAGCTGCCGCTTTCCCACTTCTCCCCAATCCCACTTCACGACTCCACGTGCTTGTTTTGAATTCATCTTTTCTTCCCTTCTCTTCTCTCTCCCAAGCACAAAGATCTTTAATCTCCATCTTCATCATCGCCAGCTGCATCTTGATATCGGTCGCTTCGAGTCGCGGCCTCACTTTTCCCCCACTTATCCTCCGAATACAGCTGCTACACCGCGGTAGTGAACTTCCAATCCCCACGAGTCGCACATCCCCGTCATCGTCATGGCGGCCACTTACAAGCAGTTCCTCGCTGCGCCCAGCTCGTCGCTGCTGGCCGACACGGCTGCGCTGTACTATGTGACCACAACAACCACTTTTTCTGGCCCGACCCAGATCATCAAGCACCTCAATGGCCTACAGAAGGTTGTCGCCAAGAAGAAGGAGGAAGTCTTTAACGTCGTCGACGGCGGAAACGTTGCCGTCTTCGAGATCGACACCGGCCTGGGCTTCCAGACCGGCGGCGGCCCTTATCTTCCGGGCCTCGATGACAACTTCCTGTCTGCCCGAGACGTCTATCTCCCCATAGTACGTCATTCGCCCAGGCGCATTCGCTCTTGCGCAGGCCAAGGCGCATACTAACAATGCTGGCTGTAGACTCACTTTGTTTCCTTTGATGAGGCGGGCAGGATTTCGCAGATTCGACTCCAATGGGACCAGGGTTCGCTTCTGAAGCAAGTCGAGGTCATCGGCAAGTCTGGTCGCAACTGGCCCATTAGGGACAGCCGGGAGCAGATCACCTTCATTCGATCATGCATCAAGTCTGCCGGTACTGCGCCTCCTGCTCCTCTCAGCCATAACGAATCTATTGTCCGAACTCGAGGCAACTCCAGCAATGCCTTGCGAGACCCCCATGCTTCCCTGCAACTGTTTGGCCCTCGCGAGGAGATTGAAACCGAACCCGCTACTGTTGTGTCGCCCTACGCTGGCAGCCGGCCCCGACAGCGATCCTTCACCGAGATTCTGGGCCATGAGCCCGATTCACCAAGCTCTGGACGCCAGCAAATGTCGCCCTCCAAGGCTGGCCAGGGTAAGAACTTCCAGCCTATGCGCCTCTTCGATGGTTATGAGCAGACCGAAGCGCCAGAGCAGCCCCAGCAGCAGAACAAACGCTACATCCGCCCCAACCCCAACAAGTATTCCCACTTTGACTTTGCCGACGGCAGCGATCCGCAGGATGCTCCTCAGCGAGGCGTTTCGATTGACGAAAAACCAAAGTCGAAGCACGATAGTCAATGGTCCTTTGAAGATTTCGTCACCCCCCAGAAGGTGAAGCCCTCCCGAGGCATGCGAACTCAGGATGTTCGCCACTGGGGCGCGGACAAGGACGCCGTGGACGAGACCCCTGCGCAACCGGCTGCCAAGCCTCGACGCGATGCCGAAGCACATTTCGAGCTCCTTGACGACGGTGAGAGAGTGCCCCAGCCACAGCGCCCTGGTGCCAAGCCAAGAGGATACGCCCACAACGAGGGCCTTGGGCTCTATAAGAACCAATTGTTTGACAAGGAAGAAACAGAATCCAACGAACGTCCCCTGGATAATACCACCAACGTCAACCGCGGAAAGGACTTTGACCACCACTTTGACATCGCCGACCAATCTCCAGCCCACTCTCAGCAACCCGAGCATGTACCTGAGGGTCGCATGAAGGCCGTCAAGATGATGGACTCTAACTGGAGCATGTACGAAAAGTCACCTTCCCAGAAGGAGAACAAGCCCGTTCAGGAGCCCACAAACGACTCTCGAATTCACATTGCAGGCGACGGCATGGGAGGCCGAAAGGGCACAAACCGGGACTGGCTCTACGGTGAGACTGAGGAAGTCGCCCAGTCTATCCCTACTCGACAGGCTAATGTCGCTGCCGCTGGCGTCCCACTCGGCAAGAGCAGCAAGATCGCCACTGCCGGTGACGGCATGGGCGGTAGAAAGGGAACTGAGCGCGATTGGCTTTACAACGAGACCCAGGAGGAATCGTCCAACTCTGTGCCTGGACGGAAGCTAGGGGCCAGCGGCGTCCCCAGTGAGACCAAGGATAGCAAGATCGCTATTGCTGGTGACGGCATGGGCGGCAGGAAGGGAACAAACCGTGACTGGTTGTATGGCGATCTGAGCGAACAGCCCCTTCCTACTCGAAAGCAACCTACAACATCGGCCAAGAAGGACTTCTGGGACTTTTAGGTTCCAGGGAGTGTTTGATTAGGGGGCACATCGGGGGTGTGTCTGCCGCGCCCCTCTTTGACCTTCACTGTTTCATGTTTGCGTGTTTCTCTTACTCGTCTTTTCTCTTTTTAACGATGTATGCGTACATATGGCTCATGGCTCACGAGGGTTCATTCTCGGCATCATTTTCCACATTGGAAACCTGCTTGAAGAAGGAGCGCCAGTCCTCGGAATACGGTCTTTGGTCTTTTTGTCTTGTTTGTGTTTATTCATCATGCTTTGTTTTTCACGGCCTTACATGTAGGGTGTTGAGGGGAAATCGGACGGCGCAGAGCAGAGCAGAGCAGAGGAAAGGAGGATCCGAGAATGGCTATAGGTGCCGGCATCCATTGGTGGACAGGTCTGATGGCTCGTGTGGTTGAAAAAGGGGATCTCGTGCTGCGGCACAGGAATGTATCGATATCATCTGGGAGCTCAATCAGATACCACCGTTACCTGGAATCCTTCAAGAAGCACATGGTGATGATAGAATGTGAGACTCGTTATTCATGCTCATCAACTGAGCGTAAAGTACAAATACCCTGGCTCATCAACCCCGCCCTTAACAAGAGCGAGTAGGTTGCGGTGCTGTTTGCTATCTAAACTCGTAGTGGTATCAAAATTATCCGTGGCTCAAAGGCCTGATATATCCCATTTCCATTCATCCATCAACGCCAGAGGATCCAAGCCCTGATATATTTGCAAAATGAGGCAGCTCTTGCTGCAAAGGCGACCTATTCCGTCCGACTCCAGGCTAATCCAAGTCCCATGTAATAATACAGAATCCCAAGCAATCCTAGTCCAACCTGCGGCTCTCCAAAGCGACGCAGCAACACTGTCTAGCACAAAAACTTGTAGTACTTCTTCCATGTCGGCCAGCCCTCGCGCTCCTCACGCTCTTGGGCGACTAGGATGGGAATGTTAAAGTCGCGGCGACCCGTGTCGACGTCCATGTCCTGGATGGTGACAAAGGTAGTGCGATAGTACAGCTTGTGGCCGATAAAGAAGATGAGAACGCAGGGAGCGCCCACCCACTTGTGAAAGAAGTTGCTGGCGATCTCAGCGCTCGAGTCCTCCTTCCAGCCGATAGGGAAGGCGCCGACCCAGAATTGGGCGATGATGACAAGGACGTTGAGAATGATGCCGAAGTAGGAGCCGGTAACACCGACCTGAGACTGAAAGGGGAGCTCCGAGACCGAGCGCCCGCGGGCTGCCCAGGCGCGGCGGAAGCGGATGTGACAGACGCAGATGGAGCCCCAGGTGATGATGGTGGACAGGCCTGAGATGGACATGAGCCAGTCGAGGACAACACCCTGCTCAGGGAGATCGGCGAGAAAGGCAATAAGGCCAAAAGCTGCGGCGATGCCTATAGCGACGAGTGGTCGACCCTTGCGATCGACGTAGCCGAAGATCTTGGGCGCTTGGTTGAGGTTCGCGAGAGCGGCGAGCGTACGTGAAGAGCCAAAGACGGCCGAGTTTCCAACTGAGAGTACGGCAATCATGATGACGGCGTTCATGACCGAGGGTAGGACCTGGATGCCCGCTTCCTCAATGGCGATAACAAAGGGGGAGGCCTTTGCGTCTGAGTCGCTTTCGCCACCAACCAGGCGAGGGTCATCGTATCGAACGAGGAGCCCGACCAAAGTCAAGGCAACAATATAGAAGAGCGTGATTCTCCAAAACACCTGCTTCAGGGCGGTTGGCAAAGACTTGCGCGGGTTAGCGGTCTCGGCGGCAGCGAGACCAATAAGCTCAGTCCCAGCAAAGGCAAAAGCCGCCGTCACAAAGACACTACACATGCCTTTGAAACCATTGTTAAAGGCGCCAGGGTTCTGCCAGTACCTGCCGCCGATGTAACCGCTATCCGGTGTGCCGCCGCAGTTGAGGATGATTCCAAGCAAGCTAGTCAAGGGGCCGCGAGTCAGTCAAGGGGTCTCATGATAGATTGGCGTCAAGAGTCGCAGGTGGGGAGAACTTACATGAAGCCAATGACAGCAATAACTTTGATGATGGAAAAGATAAACTCAGCCTCACCGTAGCCCTTAACACCAAACATGTTGATAAAAATGATGACGAGGAGGAATACTGAGACGAAAATGGCGCGAGTTAAGCTTTCATCCCAATATGAGAGGGTGAGGGAGGCGGCGATGATTTCTAACGGCAGCACGATCAGCCACTGCATGGCATAACTATTATGATGGTTAGCGTTGCAGTCGATATGACTACGGAAGTAGAAGGGACTCACTTCCAGCCCATGGCGAATCCCCATGAAGGATCGAGGAATCGAGTTGCCCATGCTGAAAAGGAACCAGCGATTGGGAAGATGACAGCGAGTTCTCCCAGAGCCTGGCATGTACAGAATAGCATGGTGCCAACTATTGAGAAAGCTAGCAGCAACGATGCAGGACCGCCAGCTGCTAGAGCTTTTCCAGAAGCAACAAAGAGGCCAGTACCTGGGTTACATCATGTTAGCGTTTGCTTCGGAGATAATCCTCCAACGCTTGAGTCGCCAAAACATACCAATGGACCCCCCAATCGCAATCATCTGCAAATGCCTGCCCTTTAGTTTTCGTGCCAGACCCGAGTTCGCTGTCTCCAGCATGGCAGACTGTATGTCGTAGTAGTGGACGCCATCGTGAACCCTCCCGCCAGCGCCACCTTCGAGCTGGCTCAACGGGTCGGCCGTGAAGAAGGAGGAGCTGCGGTCGCGCTTGAAGCCATCGATGAAGTGGTCCCAGTAGCGCGGGGGCGCATCGTCGTCGTAGTCGGGCTCGCGCATACTGAATGAGCTCCCCGGCGCGAGCGACTCCTCCTTCATCTTGAGGCTACTGCGCTCAACGTCGGGTTGCGGCGTCATCCTCGCCCGCCGTGCCGAGCCCACGCTTTGTCGGTCCCGGGACTGCTGGGCACCGGGACGGCGGGAGCTGGCTGCGGGCAGGGGACCTGTTGCGTCGCTGCCAAAGGTCGGTGGAGAGGGCGACAGGTAGGTGGTGAGAAGGCGATCCAATGGGCGAGGATATCTGTCGTTGGCCGAGTTCGTCAGGGTTACGATTGAAGGTGGTGATGGATAAGCGATGAAATTAGATCAGGCCGTATCGTCGTCGGCGTCGGAAGCGTAAGATGGAGAGGGAACCTGGTGTTGTCCCGGTCGGCATATCGCCACCAGATTGGAAGCTCGGTGGTGGATGTACAAGTCGGCGATGGATCGACAGATTTCGGAGCCGAACGAGATGGAAAGAAGTAGACGTCGAAGATCAGAAGCGAGCGGATGAGATTATCAACAGGAAGAATTCCCGTCTGTGTAACAGAATGAGAGAGAGACTAGAGAGGCCAACTAGAAGGAAGGGGCTGGAGGCAAGAAGATGGTGGTGGGCTTATCAAGCGTCGGTGACAAGATGCCTGGTTGCTTGGCGTTGACGACCTGAACCGAACCTGGGAAGTGGAGGACAAGCAAGACAAGCATGGATGGATGGAAGGCAGGACATGCCTGGGGGCGGCTTCCTTCCTCCTCCCTGGGCCAGAAATGGACGGGGTCCCCTCCATTAACTACTTGGTCGATGCAGGCTAAAATGCATCATCCTAAAGACCCAGCTGTCAAACAGCCATCATGCTGTATCCGTCCATGGATCCATTCTCGAGATTCCTTGCCCCGTCACCTGTTGGCCAATCTCACATCGGTGGGGAGAGCGCTATCTCTGCGCGGGGGGCCCGCTGAAGACCACTTGGACCGGGCTCCTAGACTTGTGTGGTCCAGGCCCATGTCTTTTGAGCCCAGGTCTTCGTTAGCCCAGCATGGACCCGGGTATTGTACGACGGTAGAGATAAGAGTCAGGAGAGTGGGTGAGACTCGGTACGCAGCTCATTGAAGGACAGAGGATGAATGCGAATGCCCTCTCGAGTGTCTCGTGAGCGTGGGCATATCGTGTCAACTCCCAACGGTCAACCCACAAGCTCCGTCGATCAATACGACCCCCGTCCATCACCCGGCGGCCATCAACACCACCCAGAAAGACCCCTGCCCGACCGCCCGCCCAGGCCAGACCATCTACAGCAGGTGCATTCATTAACTTTTGGCGTCTCTCCAGGATCCTTACCGCTCTGTCGCCTCGATTCAGCCCAGCCCATCGCGTGCCACACCCTCCCACGAATCCTCGCCAATTGCGTCTATCAGAGAAAACACTCGAGATCCTCGGGTCCCGGCGTCCTCCCCCCTCCCTCTCTCTCGGTTCCGACCCATTCGAAGCTTGGCGACCTCCTTATCCCACGTCGACAGAGTGAGAGATGTTGCGTGCCGCAGAGCTGCGACCAGCCAGCATCCATCCCCAGCGCCTCCTTTCCAGGGATCATGCTACACTTGGCCTCTCTAGGGCTGCCTTTTCTCTTGGCCCTGCTCGACGATGCGTTTCGTTCAGAGCCGAGCTCTCTAATCCGATAATTGATCACATGCAATCTGTCCCAAAGACGGGGAAGCGGAGCCCAGTTGTATCGAGGTCCTTGTCCTTCAACGTGCACGAGCCGCTCAACAGATCGTGGCAACCTGGTCCACTCCATCTTGAACAAACATGGCAGCTCCAAACTGATGAAGCAACCGGTCGTTAGCCACGCACATGTGTGGCTGCCGCAAGGTTCAGGTACTAACATCCATCGTTGATCATAGACTATGCTTCCGGTATTCTACGTACTGTCCAAATCTCGCCTTTGCTCTACTGTATGAGTAACATGCCATGTCCAATCATCTTATGTGCAGCCAAGACTCGCTTCCCAATGAATACTATGCCAACACAGCGCCAATTCCCTTGGCTCCTATCACGTCAAGTTGCTGCCAAAGGATCAGGTGCTCTTCTTCTCCTCCGTGATTACCTTTTCTTCGGAGCCCGTCTCTGCGCTTACGGGCTTAATAATCTGACCAGATGCGTCTCTTGGCTTTCGCTTCCAGCCTGTCGAAAACAGCGTTGGTAGATCAAATCTGGGGAACAGGTGCCCCTCAGTGTTGATCACAACCTTGTCCAGGGGCAGGAGGTCGGGGGGTGAAAACAAGAGGTAAAAGTATTTCAGTGTCTCGGCCTGTCACTGTGTCAGCGGCTTCACTCTTCAAATAGTTGCGGCTCGTCACTTACCAGCCAGAAGCTCTCCATGTTATCTCGAACCTTGGGCGGCACAACGTTGGCGTCTCGCAGGCTCGTGAAGCCTCCCCCGTTCCTCACGGCCGTGTGATTCATGAAAGACTTGAACATCTCCCATCCCCATTCTCGGTACTTATTGTCGTTTGTGATTCTCCACATGTAGAACAGACTCTCGATCGTCTCTGGGCGCTGGAGGTTGTGGGCGTCTCCATTTTTGACGATAAAGTCGTTGCGCCATTCTGCGTCTGGTGCTGGGTCAAACACCGCCGGGCTCTGACGGGGGCTGCCAAAGGGTTGCGGTGGGTTGTCAATCTCGAAATAGGTGATCTCGGCCGACAATCCTGTCTCGGTGAACTTGTACATTCCCCAGCAAGTCTCCATGATCTCGCGCGCCAGCTTGATATCATCTTCGTTCTTCTTGGACCACGTAGGCAACTTTCGGGCCTCAGCCTCAGTCAGACCTCCAGTGGCTCCCAATGCCATTGTTCCAGGCATGAAGCACACGAGGTGGTCCATCTTGGGGCTGAGAGCTCTGTCCAGTCCAGTGGGCCGCTCTCCGATGATCGTAAACTGTGAGTTCTTGGTGTATGTCACCAGATGCTTGCGGACTCCCCTCAGTGCTTCGTCCCACATATCCTCGTAAATAGGCTCTTGCTTGTTCGTCTGGAGATACTGCTTGATGAGATACTCGTAGTATGAGTCGCCACGGCTGCCGAGTCGGATGTTTTTGCCCTTGAACTTGCCCGTGGTAGCGTAGATGTAGATGGGGACGAGACCGTCTTGAGCACCGTTGTCATCAACCACCTGCATCACCTTCTCGGCCCGGTCCCAGAAATCTTTTTCTCCTGTGAGCTTAGCAAGATACTTAAACTCGAGCTGAACAGTTGTGGCCTCGGCAGTTGACGATGCTCCCTGGTCGGCATGGGACGGGATACCCTCATACTTGTGCAAGTTGACGCTCGCAAAAGGGATACCAGAGGGAGAGTCGAAGGCGCTCATCAGACGGTCGGCCAAATCCTTTGCCTTTTCGAGGTAGAGATCCTCTCCAGCCGCACCTTCGTCGTCCTCGGCCAAGGGGGCGAGATGTGGGAATTCGTTGGACAGGTAGTGCGCACTGAGCAAGCCACCCATCATGCGGATGGTTGTCTCAAAGGTGTTAACATCCTGATCCTGGTCCCATGTTAATGAATCTGAAATCCACTCACGAGCATCTTGTACTCGAGACGTAAGGTTCATCAGAATCATTGTATCGAGGGAATCAATTATGATCCAACCCAATCCCTTGGGAGCCATGTTGTTGCCCCTCTTGGTGACGGGGTGGTACTCGTCATAACCTGTCCGGGTCCCTTGTTAGCATGCATACTCTGTCTCAAGAGCTGAGAATCTGGACGCACCCCATGCATATCGTCGGTAGGCGTCCCAGCTCAGCTCAAACGCCTCCACGACGCGGTCTCTCCTATGGTCCCAATTGGCCTTTTTATCATCTTTTGACAGGCCCGAATAGCTCCAGTCGGTCGGTACGGTGCTCTTCTGGGGCTTCTTTGACGAAGAACCGGTCCAGTATAGCAACGTCAAGACGATAAAGGTAAGGAAACCTATCACCCTCTTGCGCTTCCATAGCGGTCGTCTTTGCTCGTACGGCGAATAGGCATATGGCTTGTCCTTGTACATCGGCAAGCCCTTGTTGGAGCTTGCGCCGGAGCCCCAGAATCTATCCTCGAGGTCTCGCTGTCGGTTGTCGAAGGAGGGCACGTTCTTGGGAATAGAAAAGGCCATCGCTAAATCATCGGCGACGGCCAGCGATGCCGATTCTTGTTGGTTTTGGACGTTTCGAGGATGTGGACGGTTGAAGGCGCTGTTGCTTCGGATGTTGAAAGGGTCGCGGATCATTGACTTGAGCTGTTCATTTCGGGATGAAGGGTTCGTGTTGTTATTGTTGTTGATGCAATTAATAAATACTTAGCCGGAATGGATAAAAGGCAAATGAGTATACAGAGTTTGATGTACAAGACTGCAAACAGCCAAAGTCAAAGGCGGAATATGGATGCAAAAAGGAGTTGAGTTCGTAGGTACAGTAGATACAGAGGTAGAAGGTACGGCCCCGGAAACACGAGGACAGAATGTCACTTCAAAGAAAAGCGACCTTCGGACTTGGCGAAGCACGAGACCACAGGCGCCGTCCCTAACGTAGCCTGTCCTCCATCCATGACGACCGCCGCCCCCGCCGAAATTCATCAATGCACCGGGGTGCTCTGGACCGCGTCTGCCCTGAGCTTGCGGCCCCTGTAACCCTTTTGTCGTTGCGTGTGAAGGACCCGCGATTTCATTGGGTCGTCAAGCGCCAGTCCACAAGTTTGATATGAACCAACTCGCCATCGATTAAACAAGGTGCTGATTTTCTCGGGAGAAGGATACGACCATGAGCATCGCAAACTTTCCTTCGCTGAGCCCGGACGAGTTTACAGAGGCGTGCCATCATCTGGAGAGCCGATACTGCCATGCTACTTTAGGTCCGGAGCGGGCACGCTGGAAGCTTAAGGTGTGCACTGCTCTCTGCACCGACTTCTCCTTTGAGGGGGGTTATACGACATATATTCAGATCAGGCGCCCGCTACAGACAGATCTGGATCATGGGGATCTCTCGCTAGACTTGGAAAACTTCTCCTTCTCCGATGAAAGACGTCATGATGTACCAGGTGGAGACAGAGACATGATGGACGCCGAAGAGGCTGACGAGGTAATAAATCCTCGGTGGAGTTTGTCTTTCTCCTTGGACTATTGTCTTACGATATTCCAGGCCGCTATTGTAAAGCCACAATCTCGCCCAGATGTTGGCCTGGTGGAATACGAGATTCATCTTCATCCTACGTATCGCGTGCCTTGTCTGTGGTTCACTTTGCACAATCTGCCCCCAGATGAGCCCGCATTCAATATTGACACCGTCTTCCGCCGCCTTGTCCCCGATGAGTACAAGGCGGGCCTCCGCGCGCTCGGGGGAGTTGGAGGCATATCGGCCGATGTGAGTATGGAGAAGAGAGAGAGCTGTTTGCACAAGTCAATTCAAGAATTCTGGGTATCGTCAAGATCGGTTGGCCTAACTAACACCTTGCTCGCAGCATCACCCTGTCACGGGTGTCCCGTCCTTCTTTGTCCACCCCTGCTTGCTCGGGGATGCCATCTCCAAATTCGAATGCGACAGGACAAACTACCTGATGATATGGATCGGGCTGGTAGGAGGCTGCGTGGGCTTGTGGGTGCCCAAAGAAATGGCGATCCAATGAGGCGACTTTCTCGGTCGTTTGACGCGGTTCTCTCTCATCGATGTAGCCGACCATTCATACGCATCATTAATCATCATCGCTGTCCTCCTCCATAGCCACATCCGAGTCACTGTCCTCGTCGTCGCGCGTTCGCTTCTGGCCACGGCTCCCGGGGCTTCCAACGTCCTTCATCACATGGTCGACATTCGCGCCGGGCTTAGCAGGGAGGCCAGCAGGTGCCGACCCAGGAAGAGGAGCGTTGAAGATGCTCTGTTGCAGTTCGGTCTGCTCGACATTGGCGGCGCCTGCACTTGTGGATGGGATCTTGAAGGTGCCGTCGAGCTTGGCCACAAAGTTCGATTTCGACTTGGCGTATTGGATTTTCTAGAGAGCAGCGCGTTAGAGCTACTGTGTAAGCGACACCGACAAAGGAGGAGACCAACCAACTCGCGACCCAGGAACGTCTGTCCTTCGAGAGACCTCATGGCCTGGGTGGCTGATTGTATATCTCGGAACACGATATGAGCTTGGCCACGCATCGCCATCGTCTTGAGGGCGACAACGTCTAGTACGGGACCGTATGTGGAGAACAACATGTACAAGGCCGTTCGCAGATCGGCTTTCTGGATTTTCGAGGACGGGAGGTTTGTGACATAGAGACTGTGACGGTCAATACGCAGTAATTAGAGATATATCGGGGGGGAACTGACGTCTGGTTCGGAGGAATAGGCTGCACCTTGGCCGGCAAGGAGGAGTTGGGCTGGAGAGCGCGAGAAGCTGCGGCGGCCATTGTGACGGATGGCGTGAGGACCGAAGTCTTGGTTCGATATTTTGGCGCTTGCGATCGATATTAGAAGTCCTCCTTAACAGTCCCTGAACCAAATCGTGTAAGGATGCGCGGGCGCGCCAGGATCGAGCGTGCTGATATTGGCGGTGGTGTAGTAGCGGGATGGAGATTTTTCGCCGCACGACGAATTGCCAGCCTCGTCCATGAGGCGCCCAGGCTACTGTGGCCCAAGCTTGCTGGAGCTCGCTCCTACGTAACCCCCCACCCCCACTACCTAGGTAGCCATCCAGCCAGCGCAACCGACACAGCCAGTATCTATCGTCAGCGCCTAACCAACCCCTTCTTGTCTCTCTCATTCTCTCAATCGACTCAAGCGATAGTAGAGAGCTACTCCTATCGCCAATACCTTCACCATGGCCGCTCCCGAAGTTCACCACCTCTTCCACAACCCCATCGCCGACCACTCGTTCTCGGCTGATCATTCCGTCCTCGCCGTCGCTCGAGACACCGCCGTTGAGCTCTACGGCAAGGTCGGCAATGCCTACAAGCTAAAGGACGAGCTCAAGGGCCATGATAAGACAGTCACGAGTGTCGACATTGCTCCCAACAGCGGGCGCATTGTTACCTGCTCTCAGGGTATGAATGCGCAGCTACCCCTATACCGACAACGCTTTTCACGCCGCTAACATGCCATGCCACTTAGACCGTAACGCCCTGGTCTGGGAGCCCTCTCCCACCGGTTACAAGCCGACTCTTGTTCTGCTCCGAATCAGCAGAGCTGCCACGTTTGTGCGCTGGTCGCCGTCCGAGACCAAGTTCGCCGTCGGCTCCGGCGACCGCGTCATCGCCGTCTGCTACTTTGAGGAGGAGAACGACTGGTGGGTTTCCAAGCATCTGAAGAAGCCCATTCGCAGCACCATCACGAGCGTTGCCTGGCACCCGAACTCGGTCCTCCTTGCCGCCGGCTCTACCGATGCCCACGCCAGAGTCTTTTCCGCCTTCATCAAGGGTATGGACGCCCGTCCTCCTCCCGGAGTCTGGGGCGAGCGACTCCCTTTCAACACTGTCTGTGGAGAGTTCCTGAACAACTCTGCTGGCTGGGTTCACTCGGTTTCTTTCTCCCCCAGTGGTGACAGCCTTGCCTTTGCGGCTCACGACAGCAGCATCACTGTTGTGTATCCCTCCGGACCTGAGCAACCTCCCCGTGCTGTTGTCACCGTTACCACCCAGCAGCTGCCCTTCAAGAGTTTGATCTGGACCAGTGAGGACGAGATCATTGCTGCTGGTTATGACTGTGAGGCCTTCCGCTTCCAGGGAGGTGAGGGCGGTTGGCAGCTGGCTGGTACCATCGAGACAAAGGGCCGCCCCAGCCTGGGCGAGCACCGCGAGGAGTCTGCCCTCAACATGTTCCGACAGATGGATCTGAAGGGCAAGGCCAAGGACGACACGCAGCTCAAGACAGTTCACCAAAACACCATTAGCACTGTTCGACCTTTCGAGACTGATGGAGAGCGTGTGACCAAGTTTAGCAGTAAGTTACAAAGCCATTCATTGTCATATATCATAAAAAAGCTAACAAAGGCTCTAGCAAGCGGCGTTGATGGCAGGGTTGTGATCTGGGCCGCGTAGATTGTTCAGGGGTAGATTGCCAATGACAAAGACATGTAGAACCATCAAGATTCACACTGATAAAAACTGGTCATGTTCTCGAATGAGTGCCTTGTGTCAGACCTCTATCGCATGCGCCAAAGGTATTTTTGGTGTTTTATCTGCCTTGTATAGTGCACATACATACATATATATATATATA
>SSHR01001991.1:0-37911 GCA_006518225.1 Fusarium neocosmosporiellum
GACATTGACTGAGGGGAGAGAGGAGCCACGGGGGTGTAGGGCTGAGCGGAGGGTATAGATTGAGAGCTTTGCTGGGAGCTCTGCTGATAAATTTGTTGTGAGGTTTGTTGGCTCTGATTCGATTGCGTAGTAAAGGCGGATGTCTGCGACCTGTCTGTCGAATAAGATGGATAGCCGTCATCTTCTGGAGGGGAGGGTAAGAGGGGTTGCGGCGGCGTTGGAGTTGGAGTTGGAGTCCGAGATATGTATGATGGAGAGGGGCTGGGAGATCGAGATTCAAAGCTGCGGCCAAGAATTTTGTCGGAGCTCGAGGTTGTAAAGGACATTGATGTAGATGGTCTGCTGTATCCATGCGTTGTCCGCTGCAATCTCTGGGCAGCGGTATATGCCTCGCGGGCAGGTCTAGAAGATCTGATAGTGGAAGTTGAGGGGGAGTCAGCGGAGATGGTTCTTGAATTCCCGCTTCGTTCGTCGTAAGAAGCTTGTCGTTGGTGAGAGGGGGAGGCAAGAGTCCTGGACTCTTCAGGGGAGGTCCAGACCATGGCCACACGGGGGGTGTAAGCCTGTGACTGGGAAGGGCCATGATCTGGTTGCCCAAGTCAATTCCCAACAAAGATGGATGAGTGCCGATGTGTAGCTTCGACAACGGAGGAGTAAAGACCAAAGTCTGTATTGGTTAGCTACAACTTCTGTTACAGTATGCGATGGAAGGAATGCCAAATTGATGCATGGGAAAAAGGTATCCAAGTACAAGGCGCCCATCACACGCAGCTCAAAGCGCACAACGGTCATGGTGACGACAGATGGACGATGCTCGGCACTCACCCACACTGTTCCCCAGATCCCGGGATGTCAAAACTTTGATCGTCAGGTCCGGGTTGACCTTTCCAATGACCTGGACGGAATTCCCGTTGGCGAGATGCGCATCCTAGAAATGAGGCTCGTTAGCCTTGCATGCTGATGTCGTGAGACTGACGATAGGTTGTTCAGATATACCCTGTTCAGCAACACAGTAACTGTCCCATCCGAATCTAGAGTTGCCTGGTCACCCCGGAGCTGTGTAACCTTGCCGACAAGCATGATGACTCGGCCGACAAAGTTGTCGAGGTATGGGGCAGTGATGCGCGGGGTGGACATTTGCTCGGCCATGGTTGCGTTTGGTTTTCGCCTGCGGGGGATAGATATCAAGAGGAAATTAACGAGACGGGGGAAAAGGTACGAGAGAATGTCTCTAACCGCTGGACCGAGAGGCAGGCGGGAGCTGCTGGTGGTAGAATGGGAGGGCGTCAAAGAGAGAAGTGAGGCTGCTGGCGATAACCGTGGGAGGGGCAAGAGCGCGTCTGAGGATGTCGCGAGGTCACGTGGCACGCCGAGCCTGAGAGACGAGAGCCTAAACGTCTGTCAGGTGACTGTGCACGTGTGCAGCCAACCTCCACCCGACACCTGCCAGCTCCCATTGCAAGTCAAGCCGCTTGTGCTCAAGCATCAAACATCGGCCTCCAGATCTGTGCGGATCTCGTCAATATGAACTTGTCATCGGATGACCTGGTCCTTACCCCTTGGGACATAAAAAGCGAGCATATCAAAATCGTCAACCCAACCTAGACATATCTGCCCGAAGCAGCGACCGTCTCCCCCGAGGCCCGGCTCGAACCAATTCTCCGATAAACCCGCTAGCCAAGCCATGTCAGCCGCAATAACCTGTTTTTCTTGTTTTCCCTGTTTTCTTTGCAGACTTTATCCAACTGTTTCTCCCAGCATTGCCTTCCTGCGGTCGCGTCGCTTCTTGGACCCCGCACCGCGTGCAGAAACTCCCCGGAGCAAAACCTCCGGAGCAAACCTCCGGACCCTGGTGAGGATCAAGCATTTCCACGGCAAACAATTCGGCTTTTCTTCTTGCGAGCCTGGGGCATCTGAGGCGAAGGCGTGTGTGCCGGTGTCTATCATGAACAGGTGGCTCTGCGATTACCCCTGGCCTCATGAGCCACATGGAGGAGAAAACGGTGACAGCCATTTTGACAAGAAAACTCGAGCTCACTGGAGCGGCGCCCTGGGAGGGAGTTGGATGGACCCTGAAAACGGCCTTTTGCATCTGACTGAGAAGCGTCTGATCAGTCTACAACAAAGGAGGCGATCGTTGCCAATTGGAGTTTGCCCGAAACCTGCCAGTTGAAGATCGATTGTTCCCACTTCTCGGTTGACGAGAAAAGTATCGCAAAGCGTAACACAAGCCCAGGAGATTTGCTCATGCGCATGACGGCAGGCAGCCATTTTGGGACACCCACCTCTCTCCCAGATGGCAAAGATTTATCGCCCGCTCGTCGACCATGTCTTTGGAGGCCACACCACATCATTGCGCATACTGCATCGTCGAGTGCTTGGCGACAGTGCCTGGAGTTGGAACCGGACATGAAACTGCGCCGTAAAAGAACCCTAAGTGCGCTCTGATCCTCGACGACCCTTACTATCTGGGGGTTGATTTTCGCATCTTGTGGCTGGATGGAAGAAGTTCAGTGCGTGGCGGCGACTCTTGTTAAACAGAGCTCAGTCCGTCTCGCACTGTCCAAGAGCTGTGGAGTACATGGCTTCAACCCCGGCCTGACTATTGGTTGGCGTCGAGGAATTGGCACCTTCACGGAGAGGGGTCCGTTCTGAGTTGACTGGCTGGAAGAAATGCTGCCAGTACTGGACTGCACTGTACTGCACTGTAGGATGCGTGCCTCGTGAAGATGCCGCCACAGAGACGAATTGCCTCGAGAATCCGTTTCGGTCGGATGTGCCTCTTTGCTCTGCTGGGACAGCTTTAGCTTTCCGTCACGTCATGTCTGTTACGACCCGCCTTTGGCGGACAGGGACGGGATGACATTCCCTTAGTGTACCGCCACTCTTGAAGCTGACATACACATTTCAGAGCCAAGTCAAGCTGGCGTACAGTACGATACCACACGCGGCTTGTTCTTCCTCCGTAGTTAGTTGTTGCGCCCTGCCTAGATTCGTCGACAAAGGAGCCGAGGAAGCGGGGCATCGGGCTTCCAAAGTCACTTGCAACGTTCCACAGTCAACTCCTCCACGGCCTTATAGAGTACCTACAGTACATCCACCGCACCCCGGTTCATTTCTAGAAAGCTCTCCCCGTCAATCGCGAATGATAGTCTCCGGACGTATCCCGTTTACAAGACTTGACTGGTTGGCTCGACGGGCGGCACATCCTGTTCTACAGCACGGTGCCTTGAACCCTCACCCCCTTGCCTTTACTCGCTTGACCCCGGGTTGCCCGTGTAAAGAATCGCAACCGATACATACCCATCCTCTAGTACCGTCCACCCACAGATCTCCAAGACTGACATCAAGTGACGCAATGCCTACCGTCCACCCACAGATCTCCAAGGCTGACATCAAGTGATGCAATCGCTCGTTGCTCGTGGTCGCATCTCGTGTGAACATGATATAACCGCCGACTTGTTACATACACACACACACACACACACATGCACATCCATACATACATTTGAGATTCTGAGTCTTCAGCTTGCGGACTCATCGGACTCTCCTATCCCAGGCAACAACCAACCGAGGACAGATACTCTTTTGGATTCCGTGGCTTGACCCGTGTATCTTCAATCGAGGAGGGCTTTAACGCTTATCTATTCACTACGGTTTGCCTTGTTGACGATTGGGTGTGTGCCCAGCATCTACGGCCTCTCCGGACGAATAATCAAACGGCGGCAACAAGAACAAACGAGGAAAATTCGCCACCTATTGAACTACAGTACAGTTACTTGACCTTCTATATTGGGTGCCTGTGCCTGGGAGGTCGAATCTATCTGATCGGTCATCGGCGTTGGTTTCGTTGAACCGGATCGGTTTCTCCGCTGGCGCTGGCCCTGGTTCAGCCCGGCTGGCTTCTGTGTCCTTCCTCCACCCTCTCAAGTTGCGACACAACCCTCCCTTGCCACCATTCTCTTGTTCTCGGTCTTTCAAGGACGAGCTCTGGACAGAAACCCGACCAATTCCGGGGGCAAAACAACGCCATTAGCGCTACTTTCAGGTTGCCGCTTCGCCACGCTTGTTCCTGGATTCCAGACTTGTCGCCCATTCTCCATCGAATCCCACTAAACACCCCCCTTCCTTTCGGCCTCTTGCCTCTTCGATCCCCAAACCGTTACTGCGAAGTTTGACCGAGGAGCTGTATCTGTACCTGAGGCAACGTTAACCTGACATCTTCCAAGAGATCTGGCGTGATTGTCTTGCGCACTCTGAACGCAGAGAAAGTCAAACCGCGGCCCCTGGGGCCTGGGCTACCATCGCGGGAAGTTAACGGACAAGCTCCAGGACAGTCAACATGAACAGCAGCAAGGTTTTTGCAGGCGAGCCCAAGTGCGGCAACAACTACACGTTGGCTGCCACGGACGACGCGAACATCGACCCCATGCTCGACGCGTGCACCGAGGGCACCATACCGACCTCTTCCATGTCCATGGATGCTCAATTCATGATGAACCCTCCCATGTGGAATCCTACCGTGAACAACCTCGTCGGCTTCTTTCCCCCTGAGGTGTCGACTGCAGTAGCGACTACCTCGACGAATAGCCCTAGACCCCCGACCGAGGCGCAGTCATCACCCGGAACCACATCCAGCGAACCAGTCTTTGAGTCGTCACGTACCTCGAGCAAGTCTTCTATACCATCTGTCAACTCTGTAGCGAGCGAGGTACGAACCAAGACTCGGAAGAGCGCGAGGAGCACGAAACCGCAACGTCAACAAGCATCAGCCGCATCACCGCCGCGTCGACCGAGAGCTGTGAAGGAGCCTGTTGTCGCAGAAGATGAAGGGGAGGAAGACATTGACGAAGCAGAGTCGTCAAAACGGAGCAAGTTTTTGAAGCGTAACCGGATAGCAGCGTCCAAGTGCCGGCAGAAGAAAAAGGAGTGGGTGAACAACCTGGAGGAGACGCGATACGGACTGGAACAACAGCACTCGAACCTTCAGACGGAATACAACGACTTGCTTGGGGAAGTCAGCAAGATGAAGAACCAGCTCATGCAACATGCCAGCTGCAACGACTCCAACATCAACCAGTGGATCGATAACGAGGCCAGGAAGTTTGTTCAGCGCACGGCAGCCCAGTATCATGCGCATAGCCAGAGCCAGCCGCCTTGCAATGGCATCAACTGCTGCCATCACAGCCACAGCCACAGCCGTCGAAGTTCAAGCGGCGAGTCATGACCCTGCCAGATCTGGGAGGGCAAAGCTAACTGTGCTCTAGCCATGACATCTATACGGAGATCGACAGAATCCGAGATCAACTATGACCACATGCCTGACGACATGTTGGATTCGGGGCCATGAACGACGACGATATGATATGAAAAGGACAGCGGACTTGCTGCAAGATGCTTTCAACAATCAAGCGACCATGGAGTCGAGATGAAGCGAGGGCTACAGTACTTTGTCACTACTCCACCATACTCGACGGATATGTCGATCACCACTCGAGTGTCTATGGCTATTTGATTTTCCCAAGCAACGCCTGATGCCAGGGCCAATCAATTGGAGCCGAAGCAAATGATGGACACATGTCCTTCCGAACGAATCTCAAACGACGATACGATAGAGGATACTGGACAAGAAGGGGACAAGACGAGGGACACGGTGCCAAAACGGAGTTAAGCAGCTGAGAGGTTTCTGAATGAAATTCTGTCTCGGGAGTTTACGTTTTGAGAGACGGTTTATACCCCTGGCGACTTCGCCGGAAGATGATCGCCAAGTACGAGTATGAAGGGATGGGCATAATGATTGGGAAAAGGGGAAAAGGAGTGTTTGTGATGGGTTATGACTTGACGTTTTCACATATTTGTGTTTGGTTAGACGAGTTTTTGTCACTGGCGCACGTTATCCTCCAGGACAAGTGGCCAGCCGTCTTCATTCATTGGAGCTCTCTTGATATGAATGTGAATCGAAGAGGCGAGCGAGAGCCATGTCCAAGAGAGAAAAGAAGGCTTGCTGAGAGAGCGTGCTATCTATGAATCGAACAGCAGGACAGGGAAGTAACGTGCTGTGGTGATTGTACCAACCCTTGAGTGTACAGTACGACAAAGGAAATAGGCCCCAACTTTGGAATAGGCAAACCTTGCTAATGTAATTGTCTGAACTGTTGGAGGATATTGTGCCATCGAGCCACTGAATCTGCTGTAGCCTGCGATGAGCATCAGCATTCAGCACTAAACACAGAGACAGCTACAACTCGCCACGATAGATAAACCAAGCCGGCGAGAACTGCCGGTGCCAAGGGCGGAGGATGTTGTCCACGAGAGGAGGAAGTTGAGAAATCTAGACCTAGATCCTGGGGAACATAGGGATTTATCAAAGATTTGAGTTTCCCATGGTGGGTGGCGAAATAGGGATGTTTTTTGCCACAACTTGGACCCTGTCGTTGGGCAGTGAGCCCCCCCCCCCTTTTTCCGAGTTTAGGATGAAATAGGATGTTGATTGACCTTTCGGGATATTTCTGTCCGGGCTATGGTCTTTGGAGAGGTGAGGTTGTGGCGATGGTCGCCACGGAGGAGCTCTATCAAAAGGGAAAGCTTCCGAGAGGTGAAACGGAAAGATCAGCGGTTGGAACTGGTTGATTGGGACGGGAATGACTCTGGGAGACGATTACTGGTTGATATGCTTGCGGGTGAACTCTAAATACGGCATATCTTGGGGGTCTTTGATATTGGCAACAATCCCTTGTCAAACAACAATCACCATAGCGCACTCATTTCATAGACAACACGACTCTCGTCGAGAGCATTTCAATTGATCGTAGCACATGAGTTGCATATCTTTTTGTCTTGTAGTCCTACATTGACTCCTTCTAAATGTACAGTGATATGATGATACACACGCCCCCTCCACTCTACCTCCTCTTGATCCAGCCCCTCGAGTTGGAGATGCCCCTGATGTTCTTGGTGTACTTCCAGAGGTGGCGGTACTTCGGTCCCTGGCGCTTGGCCTCCCATCCGCGAGGCTTGACGGGCGGCTTCATGCTGTGGACGCGCGTGGGTCGGAACTCGACGTCGCCGCCCTCGATGTTGTGGCGCTTCATGACGGACGCCGTGTTTTCGTCCCACACGGAGCGGAACAGGTTGAAGCCGAATGGCGTGAGGCTGAACTTGTCGCGGAGGGACTTGAGAGAGAAGCCGTCGCGCTTGGAGTAGAGATTCTTGAGCTTGGACACGTCGATGCGCTCGCCGGGCTTCTGCTCGAGGAGGTAGATGCCCAGACGGTGGTAGGGGGCACCCTTCTGAGAGAAGGCCGGCAGCCAGGGCACGGCGAGCTGGTCCTCGGCCTTTATCCTGCTCAGGGGCAGCGAAGTGTCTGCGGGGCTGAGGGGAATGTTGGCAGCCAGGTAATGGCAGCGCTTGGAGAAGGTGTCCCTGTCCGGGTCGGGGACATCCGAGTCTACGACGACGACGGTGACCAGACGCTCGCCCTTGTCAAAGACCTGCACGCGCAGCCTGGGGGCGTTTTCGCTGACGAGGCTGTCGACGATCTGTCCCGGAGGGATCTTGAGCTTGCGGAAGTAGAGCTGGACGTCGGCGGTGGGCTCGAGCTTGGGGAGGACGTCGGGGACGATGTTGAACTGCTTGATTCGCTGGGTGATGAGGCGGTGGTCGTAGGAGCGCCACTTCTTTTCGGCGTAGTGGCGGTAGATGGGCTTGTTCATGTCGCCTGGGGTTGTTAGTAGTTGTAAAAACATCTCAATGGCTCAATTGCATACCCAGACCGTCCTCAAAGCGCTTCTTGACGATGGGGTCGTTGGCATCGGCGAGAATCTTGAGCTTGTCGACATGTCTCCGCAGACTGGCCAGCTTGACATCCTTCATCTTCTGCCCGCCTTGAACCTCGCTAGGATCCTTCTTCTCGAGAAAGGCAATCTTCTCCACCTCCTTTGTGATCTGCGCCAGCTTCTGCTCCCGGTCGACGGCCAGAATCTTGCGTGCTTCCTGGAAGGCCTGGTAGGGCAGGTGCTCAAAGGGGAGGTCGCCGGTGGTGCGGATGGCGACGCGGCGACGGCGGGAGCCAATTGGCATCTTTCCGGCCTTGATGACCTGCGACTCGAACTCGGGGAGCACGGTATTGGGATCCAGGTCGAGCGGGTTGACCTCGGCGGCGGGGGTTGGAGTCTGCGTCTCGACTTCGGCGGCCCGGGGCACGGCGGTGGTGAAGGGCCGGACGACGCATTGCGGCCGCAGCTGCCGGGCGAGCGGCCTTACGACGGCCTGGCAACGTGACATGTTGAGGTCGTTGTGAGGGGAATTCGAGGTCGTCGATTTCTCGGTTGTGATATCTCGAATATCGAGAAAAAGCTTGGGGAACGGTTTGCAAAGGCTCGGACCCACAAAAAATGTCGGGGACCGGAGGCGGAAGATGCCGAACCACTCACTTTTCGAGCATCACGGTTTTTGAGAAACGGGAACCAACAAACGGCATCATCACTCTTTTGGCCTATTGCAAGCCGACGCCAATCCACGACAAAAGATTATACGTGGAATCTGTTGCAATGGCGGGCAAGGGAATTGGCTGCCTGGCCGAGGCCATGGGTGCCCTGCGGGTGTCTGCTAGGGTGAGTGGAAGAGCCTTTCAAAATATTCGCATCTAACGTTTTGTAGCCGGCTGCTCTTAGCAAGACGATTACAAGGTCAATGGCTACAGAGGTGTCTTCTAGCGACGCTCCTGCTGCCTCCAAGTCTGCCGATACTCCTCAGGGCATTCTAGAGTCATGGAAGCCCAGTCAGTCTTCTACCTCAACTCCAACCAACCTCTACTGACACACCCAGTCTCGACCGTCCCCCTCACAATCCACAGCTTCCCCTCTCTCGAACCCACGGCCCTCGAGCAATGGTCCGTCAACCACCTCTACCTCCCCCTCCGCCGCGACATCCTCCACCTCGCCGTCGTCTACGAAGGCGACAACACCCGCCAGGGAACCGCCTCGAGCAAGAACCGCTGGGAGGTCAACGGCTCGCACCGCAAGATGCGACCTCAGAAGGGAACCGGCCGCGCCCGTCTGGGCTCCAAGCAGAGTCCCCTCCTTCGAGGTGGTGGAAAGGTGTTTGGCCCGAAGCCCCGCGACTTTGGAACCGGCCTCAACCGAAAGGTCTACGACAAGGCGTGGCGCACTGCGCTGAGCTACCGTTACCGCAAGGGAGACTTGATTGTGTGCGAGGATGGTATGGATCTTGCTCTGCCGACCGACTTTGAGCTGGTTGCTGGAAAGTACCTCAAGGACGGGATGAAGGAGACATATCTCAAGAAGTATATGACGGGAATGCTGGGCAACCTGGGTCTCGGCCGGGCCGGCGGCCGCACTCTCTTTGTGACGGGCAACCGCCGCGAGGCCCTCTTCGAGGCCATGGAGCAGGTCCCCTGGGAGGGCCGGGCGCTGGACCTCGAGGACGTGGACGTCAAGGACCTCCTGGAGACGGGCAAGGTGGTGCTGGAGAGGAGCGTGCTCAAGGAGATGATTGAGCAGCACCAGAGCGACCTGGTGAGCCGGGTCGTGATGCAGGGGCTCGTCAAGGGAGGGCCTGCGACGGGGACAAGAGTGATTGGGGCTTAAAGAGCCATGTAGGAATAGCCTTGTATTATTGTGTATACAACCTGAACGTCAAAAAATATGATTCAAGCAAGGTTGAAGTTGGGTATCATGTCATAGACCCAGGCCAACAACGCCTCCATCTACTGTCTATATTCTACAAGACCGAGTGTTACAGTTATGTTACAATATGTCTACAACGCCCCGCCTACTATGGAGACAATCCACATGGCGACTCGGACCTTGAGTCCTACCCTTCGTTCGTTTTTGGCAAAGTCGTCTCTTGTCGCCTTTGTCGCGTGCTCCTGAAGCCAGAGCTGTTCGTCTGCGAGCCTCGCCTTTAAGCCTTCGTCGCGAGTAACAATCAGGGCACCAACTTCGAGGTCGTGAGAGTAGCTTCGCTTTGTGTAGTTGGAGCTTCCGATGATGCTCATGGCGGGGTGCTTATCGCCAGGCATGGTTACCCAGAGACCCTTTGCATGGTATGTCCATCCGCCGGGCTGGCCAACCATGCCGTGACGCCACTCCTTGAGGGTGATGTCTTCATCGCGACCTTCGTGGTGCACACGGTGGACGAAGCGACGAGCAAGAAGCGTGTAAGCGTCAGGGAGGAGCCCAGAGACGCCCTTGGACTTGTAGAAGCCGTTTGCCTCTGGGGCAGCGGTGATGACTGTATTTGAAGTCGAAGCAGTGCTGAGGAGGAGCTTTGTCAGAGAGGGAGCAGGGTTAAAGTAACCGGCTGTAAAGGTCCACGAAGAGTTGCGGTACGCAGGTGAGGCGAGGGTTTTGAGAATGTGAGTGATGATGGGGAGCTCAGTCGATGTATCAGGCTTCATAACCTGGGACATTTGGCTGAGCATGTAAACCCTCGTGTCGGAGATATCCTGAGTCGGCTTGGAGGTGGGATGTATCAAGGCCTGCAGCGTCGATGTGGTACGCTTGATGAAGGATTGAGGCTTCTCGAGAGGCGAAGGAGCTGAGTTTGTTGTTGGCCATGAGAGGGTGAAGCCTGCTGGCTCTTCTGAGGGTTGAACGAGGAAACTGAACGACGTGACCCCTGAGTGAATCTTCCAAAAGTGGTCCGTCACCTCCTTGGACGAGAAGAGATGGTAGCGATCCTGACGGTTTGTAAAGTAGTCGGTGGACAAGTTTGCCCTAGAAAGTCAGCCAAGCTCATGTGAATGCCTCTGGTGACATACCCAGACATGATGATCTCATCGTCCACTCCGTACAGCTTCATGTGCTGCAGTCCCCATCCCTCATTGATACGCTTGGGAATGTACTCCTTTCTCAACCCCGTCAGGTTCGGCGTGTGGTACATGCGAATCTCGACACGGTCTGCCCCAAACTCTTGCACGAGGGGCGCCAGCAAGGAGGCACATGACGGGTTTGGGGCTTCTCGAGTGCCGCGGAGGGCATCAGTCAAGATACTGAGCTTGACCTCGGGGTTTTTCCTCAGTGCCTCTTGTAACGTCTCGATGAGCTCTCGCTCCGACTTTCCAATGTATAGTGTCGACAGAAAGATGCGTCGCTGGGCTTTTCGTATCCGGTCCTAATCCCATCAGCCATGCTCCTCTACACAGCGTCAACAGTCACACCTTTAACGTCTCGTAGAACTCGGTCGGCGTCCTAATAATTTGTATCTGCTCCCCTCGAATATCGAAACTCGGCGTAAGACGGTCCAACTCGTTGACAAACGGCGCCAGAGCTCCTACGCCGCTCGCAGGACTCGACGCCGGTGCCGGAGCCGGGGCGGTGGCATACTGTCTTCGCTGGATCCTCGGTCGTGGGACGCTCGGCTTGGGACCTGCGGCTCGGAGCCTAGTCGTGCATCGCGCGCAGCTCCGTGCGAGCATCTCGGAGCTCAATTGGGTACCTGGCAAAGCTCGAGGTGATGTTGAAGATTGGCTTGTTAATGGCCTGGATATTTCTGGTCCGGAAGCTGTGGGTACGTACCGCATGCCGTCACAAATGGTGTTCTGCCGGTGTTTTTCCGCCCCGGTAATCACTTCATCGCCAGAGGACCCGATCAAGACCCTCAACCCCCCGTTGCACGCCGAGGTCAATTGTCGCTGAACCGCAACCATGTCGACGATTACGCGAACGCTGTCCAACCTGCGAAAGGTTGGAATCAAGGTGAGTCCCCCTAAACCGCCATTGAGCTCCAATGCTGACCCCGAATAGGATTACTTCCGACAGATGCTGGTACGTGCCGACGACCGAACGATTCGAGCTTGACTAACGACGTCTGTTTGTTACGAATAGTACATCGGTACGTGCCAACCCAAACTCCTCTCGGCCTTCTCTGACCAGTCCAGGTGACACCAAGTACGGTCGTCTCATCGGTACTGATCGCGCGGGCAACAAGTACTTTGAGAACAACGAGGAACTGCCCCTCCGAACGCGCTGGGTCGAGTACGCCAAGCACGACTATGACGCCGCCCAGATCGAGCCCGGATGGCACTCGTGGATCAGCTACGCCGTCGACAAGCCCCCGACCGAGGATGCCCTGCTGAACCCGGGCACCCGCCACTTTGAGCCCACCAAGGCCATCCCCAACTATACCCAGAGCCGAGGAGCCTTCAAGACCTACAACACGTGCGTTTGATGGAAAATTGTGGGCGGTGGCATGCTGACTTTTTCTAGGGCCAAGTCCAAGATCACGGCGTGGGAGCCTGTGGCCGCTCCCCGGGCATGAGCGAGTGTTGAGTCTGTATATATGAATCTCGGTTAGACAATCAAAACTGTCAAAAGACAAACCCGAAAAACAGGGTCTTGAATTCATTCAGATCAATCGAGCCGCTGCGTGGGCTGTCCCTTGCAGCCAGTGAATGATAATAGTATAGGACCTAGCAAAACATTTGCACTCTATGAGCTCCTCCACATGGTCTTTCCTGTAAAGAAATCGATCGACTATATAAGAAAATCACTCAGATCGCTTCTACGACGACTTGGACTCGATGGCCGATTTGATGGCTGGGAATGTTAGCGAGGGACTTGGAGATGGACGAGATACTGACCTTCGCAAGTGACTCTAGCATCTCCGAATAGCATCTTGGCATTGGGCATGTAAAACATGGGGTTGGGAACATCGGCTGCTCTTGTTAGCGTTCAATTAGCGCAAGTTGACCGGAAGCACTCACCATAGCCGCTGGCCAGACTCCTCTTCATCACTACAACCTGCTTGGCCTTCCAGGCGTGAAGCACAGGCATGCCCTCGATGGAGCTACCCTTCTCCAGGGCAATGGGGTTTACAGTGTCGTTAGCACCAATGACGACAGCCAGATCCGTCTCGGGGAAGTCGTCGTTGATCTCGTCCATTTCCAGGACGATATCATACGGCACGCTAGCCTCCGCGAGAAGCACGTTGCACTGACCGGGCATACGGCCAGCAACGGGGTGGATGGCGAAGCGGACAGTGATGCCCTTGGCCCTCAGAGACGAGACAATGCTGGACAAGGCGTACTGGGCCTTTGCCACAGCCATGCCGTAGCCGACGATGAGGATGACCTTTTCAGAGTTGAGGAGGGCATCTGCAAGGTCTTCTACTGAGGTTGTTGTCACTTCACCTTGGGGCTTGTACTCTTGCATTGCTGTCGGTGTGCCTAGGCCTCCGAACAAGACGTTTGTGAGTGAGCGGTTCATGGCAACACACATGATATATGAGAGAATGGAACCGGATACGCCGATTAGTGCTCCAACGGTGGTGAGGAGGGGGTTATCCAACATGAAGCCCTCGGCGACAAGGGCGAAGCCGCTGTAAGCGTTCAAGACAGTGATGACGACAGCTGTGAATGGTTAGTATCTGACTTTGAAGGGCTTGTAACTACTTACGCATGTCAGCACCTCCAATGGCCGCGGTGGTTGTGTATCCCTTGATGAAGCTTAGTGCAGTGTTGGCAGCGAGTGCTCCAGCTGCAATCATGGGACTTCCTGGTGCCATTGTAACAAAAGCTCCCATTGTAGCAACGTTGGTTGCCAGCAGTCCAGAGTTGATGGCATGGCGTCCAGGGAGAATCTTGGGCTTGGAGCTCATCTTGCCGCCGAGCTTGAGGAAGGCAACGATGGAACCAGTAAAGGTGATGCCGCCTGGAAAGTCAGCACTTGCGAGATACGGGATCGATGGGCTTACCAATGAGAACACCAAGGTAGGCGGTTACGAGGTGAAGTGTTGAAGGGTCCATGACATCAGCCATGACACTACCGATGCTGGTCAGGACAGCGGCGAGACCAACGACGGAGTGAAGAGCAGCGACAGTCTGGGGGAGATCGGTAGGAGTAATACGCTTGCCAATGAGGAAACCTATACTGTCAGAAGCTGTACTCATCACCTCGGGGAATACTTACCAGCAATAGTACCAAGAGCGGCGAGACCGCCAAACTGAGTGAGCACCTCAGGGGTAAAGCCAGCAGCTAGAAGACTCGCCAGGACACCAGTACCGACACCGAGTATACCAATCATATTTCCCATGCGAGCAGTAGCTTGAGAAGCAAGACTGGAGATGGAGCCGATGCAGAGGACTGAGCTGATGAGATATCCGGCTTGGACGAGACCTGCAGCTCCAGTAGAGGCAGCGGCAACGAAGCCTCCGCCACAGAGAACAGCGGGGATAGCATACAGCCAGGGGTACTCAGGGGGGTCAGTAGGTCCTGCGCGATGTCAGCCATGTCCCTAAGAGTCTCGAGTAACTCACGCTTGAACATATCCAACATGCGCTTGGTAATGACAAAGCCGCCACCAACGTTGACAAAGGCGAGAAGAACACTCAGAGCACCAAATGCCTGGGGAACAGTCTCTGGCAAGAATCCACCTCCGAGAATGAACAGACCGCCAATGCCGACCATGCCAGAGATGGCGTTAGTGACACTCATGAGAGGAGAGTGCAGGGCAGGCGCAACACCCCAGACAGCACGGTAACCGATGAGACTAGCCAGAGCAAAAGTGAAGGCGTTGGACATGAGAAGAGGGCTGGTCCACTTGCCGAGGGCCATGATACTGCCCATACCGGCTGTGACGCCAGCGACTTCACGGGTCTTCTTCTGCCAGGGGGTCAGAGCTACGGGTTCAGGGGCTGCCTCGACGGGTTCTGTCTTGACGGGCGCGGGAGGAGGTGCAGGTCGAGGAGCCGGTGGGAGAATGTCTCCGTCTTGAGTGACGATGGCGCCTCGCACAACTTCATCCGAGAGATCGATACCGAAAGCCTTGGGTTCGGGGGCCATGGAGAGCAGGAACTTGGTGATGTTGTTGGAGTACAGTGTAGAAGACTGGGTTGGCAATCGAGAAGGCAGATCAGTGTATCCTGTCCAAGTCAGCAGAAGACCTCGGTCTCTACGAGTCACATACCAATAATCTTGACATCGTTGTAAATAGCCAGCTCGCCCTTCTTGGTAGCCTCACAGTTTCCTCCGGCCTCAGCAGCCAGATCGACAATTACACTTCCAGGCTTCATGACATCGAGAATATCGTTCTTGAGGAGCTTCGGGGCAGGCTTTCCGGGGATCAGTGCAGTGGTGATGATGATGTCGACTTCCTTGGCTTGTTCTTTAAAAAGCTTCATCTCGGCCTCGATAAATTCCTTGCTCATTTCCTTTGCGTAGCCACCGGCGCCAGATCCGTCTTCCTGAAGCTCAACCTCGATGAACTCGGCTCCAAGAGACTGGACCTGCTCACGAGCAGCAGATCGAGTATCAAAGCCACGGACAATGGCTCCCATGCGACGAGCAGTAGCGATAGCACTCAAGCCAGCAACGCCGGCACCAATAACCAGAACCTTGCAGGGGGGAATCTTGCCAGCAGCTGTAACCTGACCAGTCAAGAATCTACCAAACACGTTTGAAGCCTCGAGAACGGCCTTGTAGCCGGCAATGTTGGCCATGCTGCTGAGGGCGTCAAAGACCTGGGCGCGAGAGATACGGGGGATCATGTCCATGGCGAAACTAGTGGCTTTCCTGGCGGCAATCTTTTCAACGAGTTCCTTGTTCTGAGCGGGTTGAAGCAGAGAGATGATGGTTTGACCTTCTTTCATGCAGTCGACTTCACCAAGACCAGGGCCGCGAACCTTGAGGACAATGTCGGCGTTGGACCAGACATCCTTGGGACCAGTTACCAGAGTTGCGCCAGCCGCTTCATAAGCGGCATCGGGAAAGTCTGCCGATGTACCAGCGCCGCGCTCAACGAGGACCTGCTTGAAGCCTTTCTTCTTCAGGAGGGCTACATTGGCGGGTGTCAGAGAAACTCGGCGCTCTCCAGGAAAGATTTCGGTGGGGACGCCAACAGTGAGGTGATCGTATGGAGTTGTCTTAGGGAGCACCACGGTGGAATAAGTCCGAGGAGGAGTTACGGGAACCGAGGCATGGCGAATCAATGATAGAGGCTTCGAGATTGCAGGAACAATTGCGCTCTGGCGAGACGAGGCAAACGTGCTCTGCCATTGCTTGCGCCGGGAGAGGATGGCATCTGGAGCAAGCTCTAGTTAGCTCGGGTCAACGGAGCTCCAGCAGCTTCAGGGAGCTCACCTCGGACTTTGTAACGCTTCAATTGCTTTGACACAAAGCAGGAGGAAGCGCACAGCTCAGAAGCCGAGGCTGGAGCCGCGGTCGTGGCCAGCGGACGAAGCATGTTGGCTACCATGATGGAGAAAGCCCATGGAGGCCAGCAGCGAGATCGGAGAAGAGCTGCTTCTAGCGGGTACAGTACTCTCTGAGACTCGCGTCTCCAAACACACAAAAGAAGACACCCAGAAAAATCTAGAAAAAAAAGGGAAAAAGAGAAAAAAGAAGACAGAAATCAAGGGTCATCCGAAGAGGGGCTGGCCTCGTCTCCGTGTCATGTGTTTTCCCTCCTTGTCTGGGACGTCACTCGGCATTCCTCGTTCGAGTCACCTCCCACCGCCCGCCCGCCGCTGCCCAGGGAGCTCGGGCCTGGAAAGCCCTGGCCCGGGGTTCTATTAGCCGCCCCGAGCAGTGGGCCACGGGCGCTGATAGTGGGACCCGAACACGCTAATGCCGCTAAAATCTGGGGGCGGGGCACGCTGTTCTTGGGCGCGGGGGGTTCCAAGTGTTCCATGGAAGAACAGGGTGTGATTTCTCATGGGATCATCATGGACAAACGGCGGATGGCTCGGGGGAATTGCAATAGCGAGATATGAAGACTGCTCATCCCGCGGACTTGCCTGTTGGGTGCCCTCCCGAGGGACTTGGCGGCCGGGTTCCCCTCACTCGGAGCTGCAAGTCCGGCCTCAGAGTCCGGCCATGGGCGGTTCAAGATGAGCCGAGATCATGATGCATGATGCATTCGCGACATGAGCGGGCAGGCTGTGTGCATTTCCGATGTTTCTAGCGCTCCAGTCACCGGGATGAAGTGGTTGATGTTGGCTAGAGCCTGGGCTAGCAGCGTTGCAGGACTGCTTCAGTTTGAATCACGACAAAGGACCATCATGAGTCTGATGTTTGCTACAATAAAGGATCGACAATACTGAATCTAATGAGCGACTTCCAGAAACCTCCTCATTTCATCCCATCCCATTATTTTCATCCACTAACCGCTGCAGTCTGCCTGTTCAACAACATCCAGCCACAACCATCCTACATATGGAATCTCCCCAGCCGGCCACTCCCTCGAATCGGGCTCTCCCCCTTGTCTCCCTCCTTGGTGTTCGGGTCACCCGCCCCGCTGCCTCCTCCATTGCCAGGCAGGCAGGGCGTCTTGCATCGCCCTCTAAAGTCCGGCCCGACATTGAGGCACGAATCACAGCCGCAGAGGAGCTCGAGGTGGTCTCCGATCTCTTGGTCGACCTGGTCGCAGAGGCAGATGTACAGGGCCGAGTTGACGCTGGTGGCTGGCGAGCCCTGGGGGCAGTTGGCGTTTGGCGTCTTGCAGTACGCCTCGGAGAGTTGGGCTTCATTCCAAGGCTTTGCTGCTGAGGCGTTAGCGTTTCCACGGAGACTTGGGGACTTGTGTGTTTATACCCATTGCCATGAGGACCTGTGCGCAGTAAGTATACCCGCATTCGCAGATTGGCCCTTCGATTGGTGGTGGTGGTGCACCCGTAGGGTTCGGGGCTGGTGGGGCCGGGTCTAGATCGGTTGACGCCGGAGGCTGCGGGACAGGGGCCGGAGAAGAAGGTGGAGGCGCGGGAGCCGGCTCGGCAGGAGGAGGAACCGGAGCTGGAGGTGGAGAGGGCGGAACTGGAGGCACAGCTGGCGGTTCAGCTGGCGGTTCAGCTGGCGGTTCAGCTGGGGGAACTGGGGGATCGGCAGGAGGAGCTGGTGGTTGAGATGGAGGAGGAACAGGCGCAGGCTGAGGGGATGAAGGTGGAGGGACCTGGGGCTTCGCCATGGCCAAGGCGAGCAGCCCGAGGAGGATGAAGTATATCTTCATGTTGGTAACGAATGCGATGGTTTTGCTTGAAGGATTACTCTGTCCGGTATGGACTTGTCAGTCGGGATGCTGAGCTGGTCAGAGAAGATGGCCATCCGTCCTTATATCTGGGAGGAATCCGATATCCAAGTCGCCCAAGAAGCAAACGTTTGCTCGTTGGCGAAGCCGTTCCGTCAATGGCATTGCGAACACGTCGCGTGTCCTACGCCGTGAGGCCTTCGGCAGTCCGAACCAGTTTCGATGGTCAAACGTTGGAGTAAAGTCCATGGTGTTGTTCCTAGTCCAGTATCACGGCCAGTTCAAAGTGGCATGGGCGAGTTCCGAGGGCAAGAAGCTTCGATCAAGTTCTTGGCCGGTGACAGAGGTATCATGATGACAGACACATGTTCACTTTATAGTCTCGTACTTGTTCATCGCCATGATTGAGGGTGTTGCTGGGTCCCTAGATGGGTGGCTCGGTTGTAAGTGGGACATGGAACTCTTGGAGTACGACAACTGTGTGATGGGCATCCGCAGATGTTTGCTTCAACTGATATTTCAGTGCAAGTATGTACTCAATACAAACATCTATACCTAATAGAGACAACAAACGTACAACAAGAACACTGTTCCATACCTAGGTACTTACCTATCCATCCAGGCCTGGCCGGCATCGGCATTTGTACCGTGCTAATTCCCCGCACTGTGCCATTGAAACTGTATCAACCCCACCATCCGTTGTGCTCCGAAAAGCTGATAACTTTGCCCCTCCAAGCGTATCTCAGCCGCTCACTCCCACCCTTGAATCCGCAAACTCGTCCTCCGAAAGCCTTTCACAATGTCCGAGTCCGCCCCCAAGAACGTCATCAACGTCGGCACGCGCAAGTCGCCCCTCGCATTGGCACAGACAAACATCGTCGTCGACGCCCTCAAGGCACAGTTCCCCGATCATGAATTCCCCATCCACGGCATGACCACGACCGGCGATCGAGACCAGAACACGGCCCTGTACAACTTTGGAGGCAAGGGTCTGTGGACGTCGCAGCTTGAGGAGAGGCTCGTCAACAAGGAGCTGGACATTGTGGTCCACTCGCTCAAGGACATGCCGACGACCCTGCCCGAGGGCTGCGTTCTCGGATGTGTGACGTCCCGCGAGGACCCGAGGGACACACTGGTGATCAAGAAGAGCCTGCAGGAGAAGCACGGCTGGAAGACGCTGGCTGATTTGCCGGCTGGCAGCATCATCGGCACCAGCAGCGTGCGTCGCATCGCCCAGCTGGTCCGACGGTACCCCACACTCAAGTTCAAGGATCACCGAGGCAACATTCAGACCCGACTGCAGAAGCTCGAGGACGACCCGGAGCTGACTGGCATCATTCTTGCTGCCGCGGGTCTCCAGCGCATGGATCTCGGCCACCACATCTCCCAATTCCTCGAGTCCGACACGGGAGGCATACTGCACGCCGTCGGCCAAGGTGCGCTGGGAGTTGAGTGCCGGGCGGACGATGAAAAGGTGCTCAAGTTCCTCAAGACAATCGAGAATGAGCAAACGATGATGGCGTGCGAGGCGGAGCGCGCCGTCATGAGGGCGCTCGAGGGCGGGTGCAGCGTTCCCATCGGAGTCGAGACCAAGTGGGTGGACGGCAAGCTACGGCTCAAGGCGACCGTCGTCTCTCTGCGGGGCGACGAGGGTGTCGACTCTGAGATGACGGAGGAGATCAAGACACAAGAGGAGGCCGACACCTTTGGCAAGAAGGTGGCCAAGGATCTCGTGGACCGAGGAGCTAGCAAGATCCTGGATGCCATCAACGAGAAGAGGCAAGTGCCCGAGACGGTCAAGTAGACACAAAAACGGACGAGGACATGGAACATGGCATGAATGCATAAGCCGTAAGCCGGCACATGAAAATAAAACCCAATATACCCCCGGGACGCGAATCACCATATGGTACACCTGACGTCTGTCTATGCTTGCAGGTTGAACTGTCTTTCATTCCTTTCTCTTGTATCCGATCGTAACCCATACCTGGTCGTGAGGACCTAGCCATTGACTCTTTAGTGGTCGCTGCCAGCAAAGGTCTTGTAGGCGTCAATGTCCATCAGCTCGTCAAACTGCTTGGCGCCCTCCTCGTCAACCTCGACCTTGACGATCCAGCCGCCGCCGGCGCTGTCGTCCTCGGGGACCTTGTTGATGGTGGAGGGCTTCTCCTCGAGGTTGTCGTTGACCTGGGTGACGCGCAGGCGGATCGGGGCGTTGATGTCGCTGGCTGACTTGACCGACTCGACGGCACCGACCTGGTCGCCCTGCTCGACCCAGGTGCCAGTCTCGGGGAGCTCGACGTAGACGACGTCGCCGAGCTGCTCGGCAGCGTACTCGGAGATGCCGACGAAGCCGTGCTTCTTGTCGGCCGAGAGGTCGATCCACTCGTGGTCCTTGGTGTACCTACGGGCGAGGCCTTGTCCTCAATTAGTCTTGTCGCAATTGCAGAGCTGCGAGCGCAACTCACTCAGCTTGGTGGTGGAGAATGCTCGCATGGAGGAACGGGCCATGGGAGCAGCGCGGGGGGCAAAGGCCTTGGCCAAAGGCGCAGCGACGCGCAGGGACCGGGCAATTGAGGCCATTGTGAATGTGGGAGACGGATGGTTGGTGGGAGGCGGGTTGGACGAGATCTGCCGAGTTGGTGATATCAGTCAAGTTCTCACAAGCTCTGCCCACAAGCAACCGAACGAACGGCACTACGGAGGACATGGGCCGAGCGGCAGGTTTTCGGAGGTTGAGCCGGAAGCTTAGTCAGCGCCGAGTCTCCGTTGAGTTTTGTTCATGATGCACATGTTTGACGGAGGGTGCTGGACCAATCAGGGAGCGGACAATGGGCGAGTTTCACAAGTCAACATGGTCAAGTTGTTTACTTGCAACATGTACAAACAGATGCATGGTCAAGGGTCTTTGACTCAAGATTAGATCTGATCAGCATCAAGAGTGACAGCCGTGATGAGTTGGCTCTGCATGACGCTGATCCCGAGATCAAAGACTCGTTGCTTATCCGTGTGAGAAGCCAGCTATATGTACGTGCGGCACGGGGCCAATTGACCAAGCGATGATGTCGCACAGGCGGATGCAAACAAACAAGATGAAAACATTGGTTGCTATTTACTGACGATGCATGATGAGTTGGGCTGATGGCAAATGATACCCAAGGATAGCCAATATCCGTGCTCTGCGAAAGCATGTAAAGGCTGTGTGTGTCTGCTCAAATCGTTTGATACGAGATAATGCAATGGTCGGGCATTTTCAAGCCCCATCCCCTCAGATAAAACCGAGTCATTGTGGTCAAGACTGTTTGGTTCCAATTGCATCATTCTTTGCTCGTCAGCCAGCCATCTGCCCCGTGTCTCAACCAACCATTCGTCGCAGACGCGCCCTGAGCGTCTAGCTCTGTAACGCGTCGTCTCCCGAAACTAAACAGCGAAAAACTCCACATGGCATGGCCGAAAGGTTCAAGGCCATCATCATCAACAACACGGCTGACCAAGGTCTAGCCAACTCTAATCTTCGGGCGGGTGGATCAGAGGCCGTGTCTTGATTTCCTCTCTTCTTTTCCTTTCCTTTCCTTCTCTTCCTGCAGCAGCGACTCCATCAACAGTCAAATCTCCAGCCCGCTGTGGCTTACCGGTGCCTTGAAATTCCGTCCCGGGACTCGCAACCGCCCAGGCCAAGTGAGAGGCTCACCACCATCACCTCTTCCAAAACCAGCGACGAATAGCCATCCCCCTCGCCCCTTGTCAGTCCCTTTCGGTCCCTCACTTCAGGTTCTTGTCGCCAGAGATCGATTCGACTTATTCGACTCGTCTCCCTCTCCTTCCCTCCCTACCGCCATCTACCTTCTGGGCCTGGATCCATCCTCTCCTCGTAACCCCCCTCCGAGACCTTGTCTCACTAGATCCACCACCACGTCGGCTCCCTACAGCCTGTCCTGTCTGCTTGTTCCCTCTTGAGCCTGTCGGGTGGCTTTTCGTTTCGAGTCGCCAGGCCCCAGACACGATCCCGTGGAGTCTCTTGCTTCCGCCACCGACAGCCTTCTCGGAGCACACACGACCACTTACCGACGAGTGCCTGGCCTGGGCCTCAGCTCCCACTGCTGCCGCTACTACTCCCCACTGCTACGCTACGCTACGCTACGCTACTCCGCCGACTTCCATCTCAGCTTCATGCCTCGCTCAAGCTCTTGACCAGTCTGTCCTTGTCTTCTCCCGACCGCTATAGGCGCCTCGTCCGCTCCAACCACGTTCTCTACCGACCTTGACTCTCACTCATTTCGTCTCCCCACACGCTCCTTCGCCTCCATCCAACCGCTGCTGCACTCAGCTTCCACACTCTCCCCATCGCGACATCGACTGCTATTCACCCTGGACGACTCAACGATCACCGCGGCTACGGCCACCATCCCCGATCTCATCCCTCCCCCTCCCGACGCTCCCGCCATCGCTGTCGACACCATGGAAACCGAGGTTCCTCCCCCACACGAAGTCCCCGACGACACTCTAGGCGGTATCGAGGGCTCTCCGCATGTCGCCTCCAGTAGCAACGGCTTCCGTCATCAACAGAGCACATCCCTCGACCAGGGCCTCGCCAACAGCCCCAAACCAGAGGAGGATCCTTCGGCCAGATACACCCCTCCTGTCCAACCGGCGCCTCCAATCTCCCGACCAGCTAGCGGCCTGTCCAACCCCGCACATCAGGCCTACAATGACTATCGGCAAGGCGCAGGCGAACCTTCATCCAACGGCCGTAACCATGTCGTGATCAAGGTTGGCATGGTGGGCGATGCCCAGATCGGCAAGACGTCGCTCATGGTCAAGTACGTCGAGGGCAGCTGGGACGAGGACTACATTCAGACCCTGGGCGTCAACTTTATGGAAAAGACAATTTCCATCCGCAATACAGAAATCACCTTTTCCATCTGGGATCTGGGCGGTCAAAGAGAATTCGTCAACATGCTGCCGCTAGTGTGCAACGACGCCGTCGCCATACTCTTCATGTTTGACCTCACGCGCAAGAGCACCTTGAATAGCATCAAGGAGTGGTATCGCCAGGGACGGGGTTTCAACAAGACGGCCATTCCCATCCTCGTGGGTACGAAGTACGATCATTTCGTCAACTTTCCTCCCCAGGACCAAGAAGAGATCTCAAATCAGGTGTGTAAGGTGGTTCGTCATGTTGATTCAACTAACGGAAATAGGCGAGACGGTTTGCCAAGGCCATGAGGGCAGCCTTGATCTTTTCAAGTACAAGTCATAGCATCAACGTGCAAAAGGTTAGTTCATCGTGTCCCTGTTGATGCAACCGCTGACCGTTATAGATCTTCAAGATCGTTTTATCCAAGGCATTTGACCTCAAGTGCACAATCCCCGAAATCGAAAACGTCGGCGAGCCCCTATTGTTATATCAGTCTGTGTGATCCGATAAGCATCCTACCAAGACTCTTGGCCATGTCTCAGACAAGGCCATCTTATGTTATCACGTCGAGATACCCGACAACCATGACGAACCATACACCGCGCGAGCTGGCAGAACAGCATCACAGGCGCCACACGATGCGCCTACTGGCCGGCTTATCTACAGTCAGCTAGGAAGAATGAAATAGTAAAACTGTCATTGTAACTTGCCTTTGATGCGCGCGACTTTCCCTTTGTCTTACACACCACCTGGATCGACTCCCTTCCTTATTACTTACTGACTCTGCTTCTGCACTAAACTCAATTGTCTTACTACACTTTACGGATAATGGAGAGGTCGGGATAACCTCTCAAGGATAGATAAATCACACGGGTATCTTCTGGCGCGCGGGTGCGCATCTACATTGCCTGCACAGTTGGGCTTTATTGCTGTCCTGGAGGAGACTGGGGATATCAGAAGGATATCAGGACACGGCTGCAACGTTAATCGTATTGTTAGCTCAGGGGGATGATGTATGCTAGGATGAGAGATGAAGTAGCATAGATGAGGAATGAGCGAGGTTGCTGTACGAAAGTATTGAGATGTGTTTAAAGAGTTGATTGCTAATATACAGGCCCATCAATAATAGGCCTATGCGGTCTCATACAAATTCAAGCCAATTTTTTTGGTGTTGGTCGATTTGCTGCTCGCACTTTCATCGCTGTACTTGTGATTAGCTCCCTGTCCCCTGACCAGCTGCTTAACCCAGTTCCTCTCCCCAATAGTCTCAACATCGTCCTCGTAGTCTGTTTTCTCGCTATAGGTCTGATCCTTCTTCCAAGGAGTTGCCAAGTCAACATCCTCAAAGTCGTCCAGGTCCATCGAGTCTCGAGTGTTTGCAGGGCGAGCGGGGGGACGCTGATACTTTTCGCGCGACGACTCCCACAGCTTCCGAATCTCTTCCTCGAAGCTGGGACGTGGGGGATTCAGTGGATTAGTATCAACGATGCGAGGCCAGTCTCGCCGCGTGCTACTTGCCAGTTTGTACGGCTCTTCCTGGCCAACTGATTCGTAGTCTGGTCTCCTGGAGATTTTGCGCCAGGGGGGAAAGGACATGATGAAGACAAAGAGGAAGAGAAAGAGTACAACGCCAAAGATGACTGCCAAGGCGATGAAGTGAGATTCCTGTGGAGAATCTTCCTCGCGAGTTGTGAGGTGGTGATATGAGGGGATCTTGAGGAAAGGGGGTGCAAAAGGGGTGTCTTGGTAGACGGTTGTGTTTACCAGGTCGGGGCATTTGTTGCAGGGGGCCATAGGTGCTGCCTTGATCTCTCGGGCGGAGAGATTTATGGGAGATGGTGGTGGTTGGTTCGGGACGTGTGGTTGGAGGGTTATATAGGGATGGGAGTAGTGGTTGCGGGTTGGAGAAAAATGGTGTTTTCTTGATGGGAGAACAAGCGCCATTGACTACACAGCATTATCCACAAACATGTATTCTAAAGAATGTTCAGTAGAACATTGATTCTTGGTAGTAGAGTGAGAACAAGAGAAATAGCCAATAGGGCTACGAGCTCGCTGTCTTTGTTGTCTACAACCCAGGTAGTGGTCCCAAAGCCCAACCCAAGCACAACAACGCCGTCTCCGCAGATCCCTTTCAGTTGTACATAATCTTTTAAGCAGATACCTCATTTCTCATTATTTATACAGCACGTAGAACTAGAAAGAGCACCCAGCAAACCCCAGCCTATTAGGGAGCTACCCACCAAGATGAGGTTGTGGGCAACCAAGGCCCATACTATGAGAATTCCTGGGTCTTTGCCAATGATATCTGCTGTTCAGAACAGCTAAAATTGGCGTATCTCATCCATGGGTGGTTTCTGTTTCGGGGCACTTGGGTCAATGTCCAATGACAGAGGCTTGGGCATCATAGGATGAAGGGCAAACATTAGCTGTAACATTAGCTGTACCTTTTTTCACTGCAACTTTAACCCGCACGGAGGCATTGTTAACCGGCCAATTGGAATAGCTCAACGTACACAGCAACTTGAGCTCTCCAAGGCGAGGCATGACATGGTCGGTTGTTCAGGACAAACACAACGTACTTCAGCAACCTTCGTATCCAATTCAGGCCTTTAGCCCATTTGACTCACTGCTAGATGGGCATCACACGCATCATGCTAGCGTACGGTAGACTTACACAAGGACACATCAAGCCCTGGTGACAGAAGAGACTTACCTAGAGTAAAGAGTACCAATACGGATCCCTGGAAAGAACAGGGAAGAAGCGACAACCTAAGCTATATGCGCAAGGCAAAAAACTGCATCAGCGGAGAAAAGTGAAGCAAGGTAATTTCACTGCAAACTTGACCTGCGCTGAGGCTTCGGGAGTCAACCAATCAGAACTGTTCAAGGTGCATAGCAACCAACTTGAAGCTTGCAAAGATGAGGCAGAGTGCAGAGCGATGCTCATTTTCTACCCTCTGGAGCGAACAAAGAGCGCTTGCAGCTGTTCTTCTGCCTTAGAATGCAGACATAAACTAATGTGCCTACTCCCTGTTAGATAGATCACTTTATCCATTATCTGAGAAGACGGTACACTACACGAGGACTACTAAGCCTCGGTGACAGAAGGAGCTTGGAGAGTAGGGGGATCAGGGATCAAGACGAATGCTTCGAAGAGGGTAGGGGACGCGGCCTATGCTGCAAGCGGCCTTGTAATGGTCGAAAGCAAATGCATCCTTCACTGCAAATTTAACCCACGCCGAGGCCTAGGATAAGAGTCGGGTATAGCATTCTTATCCCCGCTCTTCATGGCAAAGTTGGCGCACTTGTACCGCTCTCTTTGTCTAGTAGGAAGGCATCAAAACTCCTGTGTACTAACTATTAGACAGGTAAACACTCGCGTCATCTCAAGCGAAAGATTCTACTTTAGCAGTCTCAAAAACTCTCAATTATTCTGCTTCTACTATGCACTGGCCGTGCCCTGCTCAACATCCGCCCTGCGAGCCCTCTTCTTCTTGACATGCCGGTAAAGCTTGATGATTCCACCCGCGAGGATGAGTAGGGAAATTACCAGGCTGACTACGGCAATGGCCCAGGCTGTAGAGTTGTTTTTAGACTCGTCCCTAGTTATGATGTTGTTCAAGTCTCGGGCTGGGGGCCAGAGGAGGTGGGAAAGGGAGGGGGTGTAGGTGTGTACTGTCATTTTGCACAGATCTGCGGGTGGTGGCTTTCTAGGTGATGCTATTAAGGTGAAATTGCTTGAACTAGATGCTGTGTATTTATAATGAAGCAATTGCTGGACCTTTCAAGCTCTGTTCAGGCCGTTCTTCTGTTGTTTGTTTGTGGTCATGTCCTTTATTTGCTCTTTGAGACTCGACAGAACATAGCTGCCAATTGCACCATGGCCAATGTCGGTGAATCACACCAAGTCAAAGATACAGCTATTCAGAAATAAAGAAACTATGACCGGAGCAGGTATGTAGACTTCTCCGCATCCATGTTGCCGTGGGTGCGGCGTTGTCTCAGACTACGACACCACGAGGAGGGCATGCGTGCAAGCGGGAGCCTGACTCTACTCATCATGTAGCTCTCGGTGCTTCCTCCGGCCGTGAATCACTGACTACAAGCCCATTCACAGGCAAAAAGAGCCGTGAGAAACAGCCTACACCAACAATGACGAGCTACACCTGCCCAGAACCTCTGTGTATAAAATCCAGCACCATGAGGTTCAAGACTCAAAATACCTACATCCGTCCTCATCGTTTCAACACGCTCGCACACTCACCACTACGCGATATGGATCCTCAACCATATAACCGCTGGGTCGTGGCCGGCTTCATCATCATCCACGTGGTCCTCCTCTGCTGGATCCTCTCCATCTCCATCGCCCTCCAGCGGGATCGTCACGCACGACTAGTTGGGCGCCAACTCACACAACGACCTTTCCGGACCAAGAGAACAGAGTTTCCGTGGAAGGATGCGCTTCGGGAGACGGAGGAGTTGGTTGTAGATGACGGCGCTGAGCCTTTGCTGCCGACGTCGCCTCGAGGGACGGGATGGGGTTCGGGGAACAGACGGACGAGCTGGAAGCACAATGATGAGTTGGGAGAAGAGGCGTTTGCATGAAGGGGCTGTGTGAATGACAGTCGAGGCAGGTTAGTATCACAATAACCAAGTTTGCTCAAACCATGTGATGCCGCAGGTCCAGTGTCACGAGCGTCAAGTTTCCAGCGGTGTAGTCGAGGATAGCCACACAACCTGGATAGCAACACAAACTGCGGTGAGCGCCTGTACAGTACCAAACATCCAAAGAAACAGCCAGTCGAGGAAAAGCTGTACAATGGTCACCATCGGACTCACCGCTACACGCTGTGAGCTGGGTCTTTTGCTCCTCTTATACCGTCCCACCTCCGGAACCCGCGGAAGCTTGTGGATCCCCTCCATCAGAACTCGACAGGCCACTTGACGGCATTTCCAGCCTTCTTTTCTGCATATGGGATGCGAGAAAGAATCTAGGCTCCTTTTGATTTCCCCGCAATCTGGATGATTAGCTTGATCTTGTTCCTGACGATCTGGTGCATGTTGGCTTGACGTGGTGGAGCCGTACATGGGACATGGGCCGTGGCTGCATGAGATGCATAATCTGACTTACACTATAAGCACTCTGATCTCGATGGCGTAAGTAGACAGTGGAAGTAGAGGCACATTGCGAAGGAGTGTAAGGTGTTCTCGCTGAAACTGGACATCTGTCCCCCTGCCACCCGGCCAAGTGAGCAGGTATTTCATTGACTCTATGGTCTACCTCTATACCGGCTCGAGATGATCCCGAGCAGACCTCAAGCGAGAGAAAAGAAACAATCAAGAACAAAAAAGGCCCAAGGTTCTGTACTCCTTCAATCCGTTCCAGATAAAAATGCCCGCCGGTTCCAACAGGAGAAATTAGAAACACCACAACGCCGTTCATGATGAAAAGAGAGAAAAGTTCCAGCGCGCTAAACAATTTAGTAGAAGGTGGTAGAAGAAAAGTCCCGGTGATTACATGTACAGAGTTCTGATCTCGAGGGCCGCAGTCGACGAGTCCCTGGCGGGTGTAGCTGCTGCTTTTGCCGATGGGGATATCTAAAGATGCATCGAAAATCCGAAAACCAAAAGAGATTTAGTGCTTGTTGTCCCTGTCTCCCCAGATGGGGGCGTTCAAGGGCTTGCTGACGCCAAAGCCAACGCCGACAGCGATGCCGACGACCAGAAACACCAGGAGGACCTTAACGATGATGCGGTTCCGGCGGCTGAGGTTGGCCATGCAGGTGCAACGGTTCTTTGCCTTGTTTGCCTTGGCCTTTTGCTTCCAGTGGTCCTTTCCGGGCCAGACCTGGCAGTCGCTCTTCCTAGCGAGAGGGCTGGCAGATGTCTTGTGCTGGATGCAGGACGAGTCGGTCGTGTGGGTAGGGACCATGGCCTCGATGTCGGTGTCGAAGGGGTTGGTGCTCCGGTCGGAGCGCGGCGTCGAGGTTGTGCTCATGCGGGGGGTGTCGTCGGGGCAGACGGTGGTATTTGTCGAGAAGGCGGCCTTTTCGGGGAGGGCGAGAGTGTCGATACTGGGGCCGCTAGGGCGGGAGAGTTTCTCGTAGTTTGAAGGCATGGTGATGGATGTGAATGGGTCAAGTAGAGTCGCTGGGACAAGGAATTGGCGATGAATTAAATCAAGATGGATTCGTCTGGTTCAACGGCAGCTATTTCCAGTCAGTCTCGTTGCAGGTGACGCGGATGTGGCGATAGTGGTTGATGTTGAGCGTGTCCCAGGAGATGGAACCATCAACATGCGCGTGCGACAAGTATAGTCGCACCAAAACGGGCGAGGACTGGAACATACCTTTTTGTTTCGCCGGCCAAGAGACACAAGACGTTGAAAAGCAGAGTTTGGGAGAAAGTTTGCGCGAGACGATTGGGAAGAGGTTGGTTGGAGGCCGCGTATGCCAAGGGCGAGAGGTTGTCGCTGAATTGAACCGTATTCGCAAAGGAGCGCGAGTAAAAACAGAGGAGATGATGGATCAAGGAGAGTAGAAAAAAGCCAAGAGAATGATGCCTTTTGATATTTCTGCCCGTTTATTTCGTTGGGGGTGGCGAAGGAGAATGAATCCTTAGAGAAAGGAAGCAAAGAAGGCAGATGATGATGGGCTGGTTCGTCCTTGGGGTCTCAGAGCATGGGTCGTTTTGGCGATTCGGTTCGCTCGAGTCCGGCCGGTTGGTGGAACGGTTCCAAGAGGGAGTCAGGAGAGCCAAAAGAAAAGGGAATTCCGCCAAATAAGGAGAGATGCTTTTCCTTTCTCCTCTTTTTTGTCCTTCTCCCAACAATGGAAACGGGAGTGGTGAAAGGAGAAAGAAGCTCGAGGTCGTTCTCAAGGGGCAAAGCAAGATGGATGAGAGATTGCGAGTACAACCAGACACCAAAATCACCCCGGACAGGGCAGGGACCTGGTGGTTTTGAATAGAAACAGGAGTGCTCTCTCAAGCCACAGACAAGAGAAGAATGAGCCCACGAGGACGGGACTGGAGGGACTGAGAGGGCCAGAGTTTAGGGGCACCTGTTCAGGCCCTGTTCTAGGCCTCCTTGGAGATGGACCCCAGTAAAACAGGTGCTGCCCCCGCTGGGAGATTTGAGCCTATCTCCAAGACCTCGCCTGGACGCTTGGGCCCAAAGCGGGTGCGCTAGGGGCGGTCTTGCCGCCTTTGGGCCTGGCGGGAACGCGCAGCCAGCACCAGCGGGGGGCCCTCCCTCAACCCCTAACCTTGACTCCATGCGACGCTGTGACTGCTGAGTTCCATGGATCCATCGCCACTGGACACAAGATGGCATCATTTGGCTGTTCACCATCTTGCTTCTGTGTATCAATATCCTCCTCGATTCCAGCTACGAAGATCAGATCCAGTGCCAGACGCTGTCAAGTCACGCACGTCACCACACGTTCCCCAAGATTCTCGCCCATGTGGCATGGCCGCATGCCTGTAGACCGAACCAAACCCACGAATCCCTCCTCTCAACAAGGAATATAGCTCACTCGACTCCTTCTCTTCCTCCAGTCTAGCGGCGGTCTAGGATATTCACCCGATATCCGCCATGGCTCTTGGCCGGTGCGAGCGCCATCGAGATGGGTCCATCCATCTGGAGAAGAACCCGAGAACGAGTGCGTAAACCTGACTCGCCCACCATCTTTGTTCTCTCAACCACGCAGCCAAGCAGGAACCATCCGCCTTGGCCAGGGGCCGACAAGCCGGGAGGGGGGATGAGTCGTGTGCTGCATCTCGATATATCGTTGGAAAAGCACGCACAATCACGCTCTGCCGTGTCTCTCCCTTTAGCTCCATCCATGACATGACTGCGACATTCGACTCGACCACAAGACTCGGGGCCATTATGCTTATCCTGTGACTTCCCAACAGCCGACACCACATCTTCAGAACAATGCAAGGTACAGACAGCCTCTCAGGAGTCAAATCCAGATCCAGGCACAGGGCAAGGTTCACCAACGGGAGTGAACCGCAACTGGATTCCATTGCCGTCATTGCTGGACTGTCATTGTGCCCTCTATCGTGCCCGTAGTCGTCGTCTACTTGCAGCTAGCAAGCTCAAGCTTCGAATCAAGGAAACTCTGCTCGACGTTTGACAGGGCCAACGCAGCCACCGATGCAACAGGATGCTTCCTTGGCATGGTGCAACTGGATTCAACTCGTCGTGGACCCCGCTTAGTTGGTCCGTAGGATATCCTCGCAACGAACCCTCACGGCCAACATCCGCGCGTCCTTTTGATGCTTGGACCTCCCTGCGCGCTCCGCATCTCGCTGCGTTTCAACTCTGGGGCGCAGCATCCACTGAGCGTCTTCTCGGTAAAGAGAGTGCTCGCTACGAGAACGAAAGATAGACTCTGTCTCAGTGGGTGCCCAACTGATGCGCCGTGTACGGGCGTCTACGTGAGGTCCGCGTATGGCGTAGCATCCTCCGCGTATCAGAGAGGTGCTATTTGAGGCACTACGTCGGTTTCCATGTGTGTTGCAGCGTTATGCAAATCCACTGAGATGGAGAGATTGCGGTTAATTTCCCACCTCCCTCTACCGACGATCCATTATCCAAAACCAAACAACGACCGGCAGCTGGGCACGACGCGACAGAGTTTGACACGGTCTGCTTGATGACATCTTCCGTCGATGCTTCTTCCCCTCCTTTGGAGGTCACTGGTGTGCATGTGCCAACAGCTTCCTCTCTTGGTCGAGAGTTCATGGCAACGAGTGTGACGAGGGTCTAGAACGCGGGTGAACTAATGCAGGCAGGGTCCCCAGCACTCGCAGCATCGGGAGCAGTCGAGACTGGCATGGCTCAGCGGGCGTCTGGTGGCGCACCCAACGGGAGGAGCTGTCAATCGACGGATGTCAATCGCCGGGAGGAAGGAGGGAGGGTATCTACGAAGCTTCAATACTTGGGGGTCCTCAAACATCCAAACCTTCCATGGCGTTGGCCACAGTTCCAGTCATCGCGTCAGGAACACGTCTTTTAGCATGTTTCGGCTGCTCCGCGACCGATGATGCACAAGGTTTGAGGCTGCTTGGTTTCCTTTTTGCCCGTTTCTGTGTCGGTCAGAATCTGAATCTGTGATACGTGATCTCGACGTGAGGCTCTGCTTGCCACCATCGATCCTGTATTCAATGCCTTGGTCGTTCATGCCGTTATCGCAGATAGATGACGCATTGATCTAAGGCGCGCTTTCATATTTGGAATATTTTGAGCTCGGGAACATGGAAGGACCTTTCGCGAGTTGGTCGATGCGTCTGCCATGATCCCTCATTCTTGCTCGATTGATTCCACATTTGCTTGATGGCAGTAGCCCTGAATGCTGGATGGTCGATTTGATGAGTTCCTGTGTTCAAATGCTCGCGCCAGGAGGAAAGGCCACCCGAATGGCCCTTGAATGGTCATGCTGCAATCAACTGAACCGTTTCATCATGCCTTCCGCCTGCTCTACTACGTAGCTACTTGCTTGTCCAATTGCTCTGATCCGTGATTCCTGGTGTCTTCATCTGATGCCGTGCTCCTTCTCTCTTGCTCGATTCTTTCCCCATCGCTTGGTCGTGGAAGTAATGAGATCTCTGCTCTACAATTCTGTTGGAGGAGGCGCTCGAGCTGCTCTCGAAATCAATGTACTGCAATTGATTAGAACAATAGTATCAATTTGAACAACCTGCCTGGTCTGCATGCCCAATTGCCATCCTCAGTGACTCTTGGTGATGCCTTCATCTGATGCACTTGCTCCTTCCTCCGCAGCTGCCAACCACTACAGGTTCCTTCCGCAACTAAACTCTTACTTAATCCCTTCTTCTCCCATCATCTCTCACCATCTCATCTTCTCTTCCGCATCATCTTCTCTTCCGCATCGTCTTCTCTTCCGCATCATCTTCTTGGCCTCGCGCTTTTTGGCTTCATCTCTCACCGTCTCATCTTCTCTTCCGCACCGTCTTCTTGGCCTCGCGCTCTTTGGCTTCATCGCTCACCCATATCTCCAACATGGTAGCCGGTGACTATGGTTTCAGCTACGGTGCTGCGATAATCGCCGCCGAGGCTGAGGAGCGAGCCCGTCAAGGCCATCGACCATCCGCTCCCTGCTACCCACCTCCAGGCTCCAACCGCAAATCCCATGACGATCCAGCCGAGGACTACCCTTGCCCACACTGCGGTGACCCAAACTGCATGGTAGAGAAGGGATTATACGCCCATGCATGGCAGTACAACAACGAATCGCCTTCCTGGGGTGATTATATCGAATCGATCTGCTGCCCTTGTGTTGTCTATGGCCGTGCCTACCATCATCTCAAGATCATCTGTGACGAACACCATGGCAGGCACATCAAGGAACGTGCAGCCCCCCTCCTGTCGCCCGCCTGCTGCTGGTTTGCATCTTGCTTGCCTTGTAAGTACCAAGATCCTCTCTGGTGATCAGTCTAACGCAGTCAGTTTACGGGTGCTTAATCGAGGACATCCGACGCGCAGTTCGAGAGTATTACATCATCGAGGGCGACACCGACCGGGACTACGCGATGGGTTGCATGTATCCCAGCGAAACTCTGATGCAAATCGAGAATGAAATCCTTCTTCGAGAAGACCAGGCTCGAAAAGAGCCGGATTGCACTGGGTATATCCCACATCCCCCTATGACTTATCCCTCGAGTTCAAGCTCGACAAGTCAAGCAACCACTCCCAACACGGATCGCGATGAGCCACTCCCAAGGATCCCAGAGGAGGGTTCGACTGCAACTTCATCTTCGATAGACACTCACCGTACCCGTACAACCCGGAGACGGGCGAGGTCGATTGCTCGTGACCCAGTCGCGCCCACAGATGCGACCCTCGTCAACGCCCACGAACTCAGCCAAGACCCAACGACGCCGGCCATGGACAAAGGCCACTCAGCCCCCCATAGACTCAGCAAAGAAGACCTGGCTTCCCTGACACATCGGCTTCCCCCCTCAGATACCGGACATGATCTCCATCATGACCCAGCGGCCCGAGTCAAATCTCCAGCGCCCACTGCTCATCGTTTGGAAGATGACGTGAACGCCTCTCCCAGAAGGTCTCCGCCTTCGAACGCTCATCATTTGCAACATGATGCGGTGAACTCTCGTGCCAAATCACCCCGGCCACACACCCTCGAGGCGGACGAGTCGGTGCCAAGTAGGTCCGCGGGCCCAGGGCCACACCATCTCCAGCACGACAAGTGAGGGACTTTGGGTACGGATGACAGGACGGGTTGATGATGTGGACGAGCATGGTCGAGGACGGGCCACAGATGGCCTCAGTGAACCAACATGATTAGACTACAATGGATGGCGATTAGTACCTGAAAGACACGCCAGTATTGTTATCGCTCCATAGACCAAGGCAGTTGTTCAATGATATTCAGTTATCAAGGCCGTGTTCGACGCTGGGCTAATGCCTCGGTGAGAAGTCGATCCAATTCTGAGTAGCCAGAGGGCAGGTCGATCACTTGATAGACAGACGATAGACAGACGATGACGGATGATTGCTTTGCGCTGGGCCAATGGATTCAGAAGCAGGCCTCGGACCTGCAATGTGGATAAGGCCACAGGAGAAACAGGAGGCATAAGAAATTGTGCCAGGCTGATGAAATTAATCCAGCTGCAAACCGTGGCGATGCCCTTGCCCTTATGCAGCCAGGTGGCCGGGCGAGGTGTTGATGACGGCCAACACGACAAGATGGCGGTCTCGACGGCGCAGCAGCAGGTCATTGATGAGAAACTTGGCCGAGGGACGAATGTTGCGGTCCCATCCCCAGCCTCCGGGTTGCATGTAAAGGAGTGCATTAGGCAAAGCCAGTGTTGCACCTCAAAGTATCAGAAGGGGCGCGGATGCGACACGGACACGGTCGCGATGACACAAAACGGACGCGATGAGGAAGGTTATTAGGGGGACGCGGGTGGCCGGACCTTTTAATGGAAGCAAGATGCATCAGAGAGGGGGCTTGTTATGTAGGCAGGCTGAAGGGGTTGTTGTGTATATGGCTCGACCGGGACCAGGCCTGGAGTTCTATGGGCCAAGGTGAGGTGTGTCCGTGGATCAGGTGGATGGAGGATGGGCCAATTGCAGGAGGTATGGTGTGTATCTTGAGTGATGGGGTTTGTGATGAGGCCGCATCGACGCGACCAGCCGTGTTATTGGACTGGAGATGATGGCATCGAGATAAGACGGGAGACGGGAGACGGGTGACAATGGATTGTGCTTGGTGTTCAACGGGCAAACTCGACGGTTGGATACTGCAAGCATCACCAGTTCAACGGCACGGCAGGCGGCTGATGATGTGGTGCAACGGCACAAGAATCGTGTGTGGACGCATCGTCAACGCATCAAAGTGTGTTTGTACGCGATACGTGTCGACTCTCGCCCAAGTTATTTCGGGGCCGAGCCATGCGTGCTGATGTATTATACTCGGAAGAACAAGTACCTCTGGGCTGACTGGCGTGAGAGATACATTGACTGTCTCCCTTGCTTTTGGGCCATCAACAGATGGACGCGACGATTGGCCGTGATGCCAGTGGAGTCATCCCGGCCGCGTCCCGCAAGGCCAGGCCGTGTGGCGAATCAAGCAGCGCCAGGTGAGATGCGCCCGTACTTGGCAGTGGGGCGGTGACACGGGCAGAGGCGATGGGCGCGTTGAGTGGCATGAGAGGGGAAGTTGGGTTGTCGATGCCTGAGGTTTTGAGGGTGATGATGGGAGATGATGATGGGAGATGATGATGGGAGAGAGAGGCTTCTTTCCTTGGGTTTTGGGGCAAGATTTGGGATTGATTATCACGTCCGAGACATTCCACGACTAGAGCTATACGACACGACACGACCTGAGAGAAAGAAACTGATCATTCCATTCCCGTCTCATTTGGTGGGGATTGGCCATTGGATCATCTGCAGCCGCGGCCTGAGCCTGCCCGCAGCACAGCTCGTACCCACCTACCTTACTGTGCCAGGTAGTGGACGTGCCCGCCCACGCCCGCGTCCTCCCTTATTACCGACTCTCCTCCCTCCCGCACGCGCCCTCGCGCACCAAAATCCACTCTCTTTTCTACCCGAGAATTCCCTCCGTCTCTACTCTTATATACCTTTCTACTCACTCATTTACACGTCAACCTCTTTGAGACGGGCTTCTCATAAACATCGACGTGTGCGACCTACGCGGCCATCAACAAACATTCAGCAAACTCCTCTGACCTGCATCGTCCACCTCCTGCATTGCCTCACTTCGACGTGGACTCGCCCCCGCCCACTGGACCTTGCTCGCTCAGTCACTCCTCTCACATCAGCGTTGAACTTTGCGACACGACTCCAGTCACCATGGCTGCCGTCACTCGCCAACCTTTTGCTCCCCTTGATGGGGCTCGTCTTCAGAACCTCACCAGTCTCAAGAACAGGCAGAATGGTATGTGGTGGATCCATGGACGTCATATCGCTCTCTAACAACCCCAGCTCTTCCTCCCGCCGCTGGAAAGCGCAAGGCCGAATTGATCGACACCGACGACTCTGAGAACATTGACCCTTCCGTCTCTACTAAGCGCTCCAAGGCTTCCTCCAAGGACATGCTCAAGCCCTCTGCCTTCGTACTCAAGGCTGCTCCCATCCCCGCCCCCTCTGCTCTTCCCGATCGCCTCACCAGCCCGACCAAGACTCGTCGCACCCTCCAGCCCAAGTCTCCCGCCGCCAGGCTCAGCACCGGAAGCATCACCAAGTCGTCTCCCCTCTACGCCCCCGCTGGTCGCTCTCCCACCCGAAGCAAGCGTTCTGGTCTGGCCTCGAGCCGCCGACGTACCCTTGGACCCTACACCCGCGTGGACCCCCCTTCCTTCAGCCTCGGCTCTGCTGCTCCCTTTTCTCTCGATGCCGCTCTCAAGGGCACCATTCCCGGTTATGGATCTTCCAAGCCTGCTCCTAAGGAACCGTTGAGTGCTCTCGGTGAGGGGGAGATGAAGGCTAGCTGGTTCTTTGAGATTCACGAGGATACCCCCGAGCAGGAGATGACCAACCTCCTCCAGCACAGCACCTGCGTTCTCGATATCTCGTCTGATGAGGAGAGTGAGCGCAAGCGCAGCAGGGACCGCGCCGAGGGCCGTGACAAGGAAAACATCCCCCCCGCCGATGACGTATCTCAGACCTCATCCCGCCGGTCTGCGCGAGTCAGCGCCGACGACATGGTTGTCGAGAAGGAACGCGTTGCGCTGGGTGAAATGAACACTGCCGACTTCTACGCCGAGGGTTGCGATGAGACTTCTGTCATCATTGTGCCTGCGGATGAGGATGAGGTGCCGGAGCCAGAGGTGTCCAACATGACCAAGGACTTTGTGTATGCGCCAGAAGAAAAGACCGAGGAGCCCACAGAAGAGATTGAAGCCCTCATGGCCAAGCCAACAGAGGGATCATCCAAGGCTGCTGTGCTAGAACCCATCGAGGGGACAGGCGAGAGCTTTGAGCTGTGGGAAAGCGGAAGCTCCAAGGACGATGCAGAACCAGCGACAAGCTCATAGCACAACGCAACAAAAGTGTGTGTGTGAGTTTAATGCTTTGATGCCGGGGTCTGGAGTATAATGGTGTATGGCGCAGGAATTGGGATTCTCTTCTTGCAGGCTACCAAGAGCTGGGATACTGTTGTCGGTTTTGTGATTTGCATTTTGCATTGTTTGATTTGAATTAATTTTACAATTTTTAAATGCCCTGAGCTCTTTTAGAAGTGATGTGCATTCTGCAATTAATTATTCTGTGGCCTGTAGGGCTATCATGAATGAGCGCTCAGGCAAAGACTGAGACTTGTGATAATCAAGTCACTTCTACTGATTCACTCATTGCTCATCTCACAACCCTCACCGTCCTTCCAACCTCCCCCCTTTCAACCTGCTCAACCCTCCCCTTGACCTTTCTCCATACCTCCTCAGCCACCTCCTCGACGCTCCCTCCAGCGTCTACAACCACGAGATCCTCCTCCTCC
>SSHR01001992.1:0-15205 GCA_006518225.1 Fusarium neocosmosporiellum
GCCATGGCCACCATGGGAACGGGATCGCTCGCTGGAAGGACTACCTCCCCGACGGCTTCTAGTGTCGGATCGGTGGTCATCTCCACCTCCACCAGTAAGTGCCTTGACGGCAGCACCGAGGCCAGTGGCAGCAATAGCGTTCTCGAGGAAATTCTTGTGACCCTTCTTCTCCTTGGGGCCAATGTCGTCGTCTGAGTAGTAATCGTTGTAGTAGCCATCGCGGCCATGGTGAAGGATCATGCTGGCCTTTTGGTCCTTCTTGGCCTGCTGCTTGTTGTAGAACTGTGCGCCCTGGTAGGCGGCCAGAGCGCCAACTCCGGCGAGGGCAGCAGTAGAGAGGGCGTTGCGTTGGACCTCGGTACCATCTTCCTTGGCCTCTCGGCGATCGTAGAGCTCCTTACCAGTCACAGCGAGGGCGGCGCCGGCAACGGCGGCAATGATCTTTTCGTTCTTGGACATGCCCTTGGACTTGTGCTTGCGGTCATCATCGTCATAGTAGGAGCTGGTGGGGCCGCGGCGGGAGCGGCGGTCATAGTCGCGGTCGTAGCGAGGATCATATCCGCGGCGATACTCGTACTCCTCCTCATAATAGTCAGGTCCAGCGGATCTAGCACGGCGGATGTCGCGGCCGCTGGGAGGGGGGAAATCGCGGCGAACCTCTTCTACTGACAAATCGCTGTCCTCTCGAGCACGGGGGACGAGCTCGCGGGTAGAGTGCGACTTTGAGTTGAAAGAGTCTCGGGGATCGAGATAGCGGGGGTCATCTCGGCGTTCCTCTCGCACGTAACGGCGAGAGTAGTCCCGATCATACGGGTCGTAGTTTGCCATGGGGGAAATCTGCGTGGTTTCTGTTTGCTTCCAAGTGAGGAGCGGGTATATGCTGTAGTGTTGTGTGTCAAGGTGAAGATTGCGTTATGCCTGTCTAGTAGAGAACAAAAAGGCAAATTGTTTGTTTGTATTTGGAGTGAGTCAAGTTAATGATGCAAGAAGGAAGAAGGAAGAAGGGGAGGGGGAGGGGAGAGGCAGATGATGAAAAGAAAAGAAGAAAAGATGCAGGAGCAACCGACCAGCCACAGCTTGCAAAACAGGGTCCTTTGTGAAGTGGACAACAGGGGTGAAGGAAGGAAGGAAGGATGGATGGAATGAACGGGAACAAGAGAGGGAAAGTGGGTAGAGGGCGGCGAACCTGCTCGGATGGCAGGTGCAGTGCAGATGGTGTGTGCCCGTGTTGTGCGTGTTTGCGTGAGTGTGTGTGGTGGATGGGCATCAACGAAAAGTGGAAGGCAGCAATGGAAGCACTGCCTTCCCTGCCTGGTGACTACCTAACGTGAGGCAGAGGCCGTAACCGTAGCCATCACTTTACTAGGCTCGGGCGCTACGCTTCTCCCTCTACGACGTACGACGTCGAGAGGTACAAACGCTGGAGCTACTGCTGCTGCTGCTGCTGCAAGACAGGGCGCGTAGCGGGGCAAGACCAACGACGTAATGATGAGGGGTCCTTAGTAAGGTGGGCACAGCGCTGACGCTATCCGACAGGGGTCAGGATCCACCAGAGCCAATGCCCAGCCTCCCAAACGGCAGTCGAGTCTCCGGGCCGGGGGCATCTGGGCATCAAGCACAGCCCACAGTTCAGCGGCAGCTGCGCCACAGCTATCAAGCATCTCCATCAACTGGAATATAAACTAACGACGCCGGTAACCCCGAACAGAATATTCCTTACGAACAACTATCCACCAGAACACTACAGCGTGATGTGCTCTGCATTCTAGTCAGGCCCTTAGTCCGCAAAAGATTTCCTTCCAGGGCCCAAACATGGCCGGAGCCCTCCGTGTCTCTCCTCCAAGCCGGGTGTCCCCTGTGACATCGGGCAAGGCTCTAGTGGGCACAGTCCCGAGTGAGGCTCTTGACACGTCCCCTTCGTCATCGGCCAGGGGCTTATTCTTCCTCCGGATCTCGCTTCAGCAACGATCATCTCGGTATTGTACTGTACCTCTAGGTGAGGCTCAGAGACGGGCCCGTGTCGTCTTGACCGGCACATGGACACATCCCTTGCTTCTCTCCCGCACAACACGAGCCGCCACTTGATGAGTTGTCACTTTGAAGCTCAGCAAAGAGCGTGTGCCCAAAGAGTGGCCAATTCATTCAATGCCTGCCTGCCTGGCAGGTGGCTAATCTGATCCATCCATCCATGCTCGTGTCTCAACATGTGACGCAAGTCCGCTGACTGAAGTTCATGACCGCCTGCCCTACCAAGCCACACATCCAATTCGCCTCAGCCACACCGTTTCTCCAACCCCAGTCCACCAACTAAATGTATTATGCACCCCAGGATATCGGTTTCAACTCGTCGACTAGCTTTCTGTAATGACGCGCTATCAAGACTATTCCAAAGTTTCTTGCCCTAGGAAGGTGCCTAGGGTGTATCTGTGCATTCTGCCTTGCTCTGGTTGCGATGGACTTGAATACTTTGAGCCTAGGTTGCCGTTGAACCAGCACATCTGCATGCAAACTTCACAATGGCACACATACAACGGCGGACATGTTTATTTTATCGACGTTAGATGTCGACTAGCATAGAATGGGGATGAGAAAGCTCCCAGCTCAGTTAACGTCCAACACGTTTCCAGGTCTTCTCTCACATTCGTCATCGATCCAACAAGGACGCAGATACTAGTCAAGATACACACTCCTGACCTTGGAACTTCTTGGCGCACATATCAGAAGCAACTAAACGAGGGTCCAGTGGCAAGCTTAGAGGCAGTGAGCAGCACTTGCAAGCCTGTCAGCGAACTAAGGCGAACTATATCAAACGCCACTTGCGCTTGAGGAAGAGATTACTCTCTATGCCTCGAGTCGAAAACTAGGCAAATTGAGAGGCTGATTTGATCAATACACCTAGTATCCAGGCTTTTCCATTTGTTGTTCTGCCTTCAGAACGACCCCCTTTCATTGCTGTATATGGTAGTTTAGTAGAAACCACTATGAATTAACCTCAAACCCCACGAATGGTTTCCAGTGCCTATCCAAAGTAGGTGGGCCTGGGATCAAGCAAGGCAAGCATCTTTGTCAAGATCTGAATTACACGTGATTAGATATAATTTGCAAGCTCACTATTCCCTATCCTATATTCGTACAACCTCTCAACTCATCAATCGGATCATGGTCCACCCCCTTTCAATGGGTAGCCCAAAACCCAACTCCAATTTCTTTAGTGCAGCTTCCAGTAGGAATAGTTACCGTATTAATACTCCATGATAAACACGCGATGACTTCGAGGGTCCATCATTCCTCGGGACGATTGCCAGCTGTGGCCCTGGACAGTTCTCCAGCGTGCTGGGTCTCGTCAGGCTGGACACCATAGTCTGTAGGATCCGCCTCCTCATCCAGCTTCTCCAGCTGGTCGCCCTCAACTAGAGAATACTTGCTCTTCCTGCGGATGCAAGAGCCGTATCTGTAAAACACAAAGGGAATGAAGGCCAGCAGCGTTGCTACTCCTCCAATGAGTGAGCCGCCCCCTCCGACGCCGAGCGCAGAGAACATCTGGTTCGTGAACAAGGGAGCCGCACCGCTGCCGGCGGATCTAGTCACGGTGTTGGCGGCGATGACGGAGGCTGCATAGTCGGCATATGTGTCAGTGAGGTAGTTGATGATGGCGACGTAGATAAGCATCAGGGAGGTGGAGAGGAATGTCCCGGCCAGAGTAGGCACGATCCACGGAACTTGGCTTTCGGAAGTTAGCTTCTGATACCATTTGAGTAAGGTTAAAGTCTTACTTGTATTGGGCTGACCACGCCAGCCAGAACATTGTGATGGGAAATCCAACTCCTCCAAACATGGCCATCAGAAGCCGATCCTCGGGCAGCAGCTTTTCCCCAGAAGAATCTCTGCTCCTCCTCCGCTCGCTGTCGACAAAGATGACGATTGCACCGAGGACAGCGCCCACGACCTGTCCGATCAGGGGCAGCTGCGAGACCCCTGCGTTCCATCCCCTCATCTCGCGGAACACGATGGGGTAGATGCTGAAGAGCATGAACTGCAGTGTAAAGACGATACAGGTGTAGACGGAGCAAAGGAGTGAGATCAGGTCGAACATGAGAATCCACGGTCGCGTGAGAGCTATCTTGTATAGCTGGTGTAGCTTGGGCTTGTTCCTCTCACCCTCGGTCTAGGCACCAGCGATGCCAGACCGCCGCGCATGCTGCGACTTTTGCGCGAGGATTGTCGGGCTGTGAGTCTCTGGCATGAGGAGCATGAGAGCCATCGTCGGTGCGCCAAGCCAGAGGGCCGAGTACAGGCCCCATCTCCAGTCTCTCTTGAGCTGCACAAACCCAGAGATGACAGAGCCGAGAGAGGGTCCGACCCAAGACGCCAGGCTAAAGATGGCTGTCGCGTTGCTTCGCTCAATGGGGTCCCATAGGTCGACCAATACACCGGGTGTTGTGCTCAGGGGTGCCGAGATGAAGGTGCCAGCCAGAAATCTCCCAACCAGCAACCCGCCAAAGCTAGGGGGAAAGGCACAGAGAAAGGTAAAGGCCATGTATGCGGAAAAGGTAATGTAAAATATCCATCGACGACCGTAAAACTCGGACAGCGGCGCAAAGATAAAGGGGCCTGCGCTAAAGCCCAGGAGGAAGAGTGTCGTGGTGAGGGCAGCGGCAACCTCGGAGACATTGAACTCATCGACAACAGAGTCAAGGCTGGCTGCAAAGATGCTTGAAGAAAAGTTGCCGTTCAATGCAAGGAGCACGGCAATCGAGGTTATAATCCATCGCCGTGTGCGAGACCAGTTCCGTGGGTTCTCGGCGTCTCCTGACTTGAAGTCGACGTAGCCCCGTTCGTTGACGTAGGGAGACTCGTGCTTTTGGTTGCGAATATCAGGCTTGAGATCCAGAGCCGACAAGGCTCGCTTGATGGAATGCATTTCGAGCTTGTCAATATAGATGAGATGGTTGCTTTGAGTGTGTTGCTGTCCGGCAAGTATGGTTCCTTGACGAGGGAGGGATAAACTCATCTATATACCCACAAGGCAATAGTTGCTCCTCACGTATAATCATGATGAAAACATTTTCTCTCCATCATCGAGTTCAACCGTGCGGTATCATCCTTTGCCATGCATTTACGCCCATGCTTGATGGGAGTTGACGTCAAGTGCTCCAAAGAATGTATCCCCAGATACCCAAGTTGGAAGGGTCTTCGTCTCTCCTCCACTGTCCGACTCTCTCCGGAGGTTAGCTCCGTAGCTAGATCCATCACAGGACGGAGGCGAACTCCGAGGGTTTGTCATGTTGGTAATTTTGATGTAAAAGACGATGCTAGAACGTTCGTTTGTCGTCTTCTATCCCCATCGACTGTCTCGCTGGCCGAAGATTAATGCCACCACGATGCACATTGTTGATGATATGACTGTAAAAAATCTTTATACAATATCTTCTAAAGGCCCAGTCCAATCGCCGCGGAGTGTCAGTATGGGCAGTGTGGTAGCGGAAGAGTTGATCGTCAAAGGGAACATGCGATACAACCCTGTATCGAGATCTTCACACCAGGACACCCACGTGGTCATGGCACGGTGTCCAAGGGCGATGGCGAGTCAAGCGTGGCATATCAAGTTTTTAACTGGAGTCTTATTTCTAGATACCTCTTGTTGTAGAATCGATAGTAGTGGCGGAGTGGCTACTTCAACGAGGCTACCTACAACGCTATTTGCAATACCAACTACTGCCATTTCTCAGCAAGCTGCTGTACTATTTCCGTGCCCTAGTAAAACCGAAAAGCAGTAGAACTGAAAACCCCGGTTTCTATGCTTACGGTCTTGCATATCCTACTGACATTCTGATAAATGCTCTCCCGTCGCTTTTCCCAGTCTCAATCACTAGTCAGAGTACGGAGTACATTGGCTCTATTCGTGACAGGAGCACGCCTTCCACCGGGCTACCGCTGAAATCTCTTCTCTTCAAGGGGCGATTGACGTAATGGCTAGATCATCGACGCTGCAGGTCTTGCCCTGACATTTCCTCTTATGGAAGCTCAGGGTCTTCCTACAGAATAAGGCATCGGCGGTTGATGCCCAGCCAGTGGTTGGTTCATGGTGATGATCTCAGCGATATCTTCACTTGGGTTTCACGTTCCATATCGACCTACCTTCTTAATTCGGGAGCAGACTTTTGCGTGAAATCATCACACAGTCACCCACAGATTATATATCATCATATCCATGCAAAATAAGGTCCCTCTCCCAGGATGGCCAGCTGTTACGTCCCAAGTCTCCAGTTAACACACTCGACGGCGCAGTACATACTCTTGAAGACATAAGACCAGGGAATAGAGAACAGCAAAAAAAGAAGACAAGAGTAAAAAACATACAACAGCGGGGATTCGCTGGTCGTCACCGACCCAACTACTAATCCGCCCCTCACTGGCTTATCTATGGGAGAGCGGACGGGATCCCGAGTTCTCCAGTGGGTATGGTCGTATGTGAAAGCAGACTGAGCACATCCTGATCATGAGCTCTGCCATTCTTCTGGTCAAACAGTTGCGAATAGATCCCTTACATCAACTTGCATCTCCTTCTGGTGATGGTCTCCCAAGTAATTGTAGCACCCCAACTTATCTCATTCCTCCATGAGCGGGCCGAACCCACTCATTAACTCGTCTTCCTTGTAGTTGTAGAAATGCTGCTCCACCTGCTCAAGCTGGATATTGTGATGCTCAAAATACGACAGGATCCTGCCTTTGACTGAGGTGTAGTTCTCGATGTCCTTGAACTCGAGAATCGTCCCTTCATCTTCCTCATCCGGCGTGTCATAGAAGGGCTCCAACACCGGCAGAAACAATCCCATTCCCACAATAGGCCAAGGAGGTTTCGGATCTGTTTTAGAGGCTGCGTCCCTGGCAAAGGGGAGGAGGCTTCGAGAGAGAGAGTTGATGGAGAGATAGATTGTGCTTTCTCCCAACCAAAGTATTCCCGTCGGGAGGAAAAAGAGAGAACCTGTGTCCAGGTTAACCAGAATCAAGCCGAAGTGATGTTGTCCTTACCTTCACCTCTCTCTATGTAGCTGTCCCGGACTGACTGGAGTTGGGCGAAACATTTGAACACGGGCTGGTCGGCCGGAGCCGGCGTCTTGTCTACATGCACTATTACCTTTTTGCTCTGCGGGGCCAGCTGTTCGTTCAATATGGCTTCGAGTGTCTTGAGGACAGGTGTCTGTCCTTCCGGGGTCTTCGACAGTTGTTTCCCGGGCTCTGAACAAGGCCAGTGAAGTCGAATAATCTTCGGGTACTTCTTGGTGACACTAGAGGCACCAACGGCTGCAGTGGGAACTACCACCATTGTGAACGGGCCGTCTTCGGTTCTTCTGGCGACAGCGATGACTTGCTCTACTGTGGATGAGCACAGTTTTCGACTCTGTACTGCGGGAGGCAAGATACTCACCGATGTGTCGAATAGGTACGATAAAGGTATCCGAGTGGCCATCTTTAAACCTGGAAAGTCGGACACCTCCACTGCCGGGCCCCTTTTTCCCGGCGAGGACCTCAAAAGTGCCCTCTCCTTCAAACGGGGAGATAAAGTTGGCTTTGATGGTGCTGGACGGGACAGCCTCGGATTCAAGCTCGGGCAAGTCGTTGACGTTCAGGCCTTGGTAGTACTGGTGCGTCCATTCGTGCCTTGCCTCGGTGCTCATGATGCGGCTACGGCGCCTATTTGATGCAGCCAGTGCTCCAGAAGGTTTCTTTGCCTGGTGGGGGCTTGAGAGTCGCCGTTGACGTGCTGACTTGGCTTTGGACGCTGAGGGCGCCTCAGGGTTGGACTCGCGCCCGGATCTTGTAGTAGGCATATTGGAAACACGGGCTTCGAGTTTCGTCAAAATTATTCAACTGTGCTCCTTAAAAGATGAATGTTTCTGTCAATGATTGAATGTGTAAGTGGAGCGGGTGAGGTTCAGCTTATAAAGTACCATTGGTGTTTGTTTGCGCAGTCATCATCATCGTAGCAACGCCCCGCATTCAATGACGTAGGCGGCCAATACGAGGTAACAATCCAGCCACTCAGCCTTGTCACTTCCCGGGCAGTCCCTGGCCAAAAGTCTCCGTACACCCCACACAACACACCACGGTCGCGTTTTTCACACCTAACTTCTAACTTCAATTACGCAGCCAAATTAATTCCAATTAAAAAGAAAATTATACCATTGAATAGCCCTGATCGTAGCGATTAATATTTTGTATATCAACCGCGTGCGCGAATAACGGCTTCAATCCTGTGCTTCATTATGCTAATTAGCTTTGTAATCTTCTTCTGGTCCAGCTCCTTCCACGCTGCCTCAACGCATCTTCGCAATTCACGCCGGTCTTCAATTGTATCTTTTAAATTGACTGTATAAGGGAATATCCTTCGTAATTTCGACTTTAGTATCCTCCAGACGTTCTCAATAGGGTTTAAATCGGGGTAGTATACTAGCCAGTCTGGGTATTCAATTCCATGGAGATGAAGCCACTCTTCAGTCGATTTTGCCGTATGTATAGGGGAATTATCCTATTGGAAATGTCTCGCGCTATCATAATGAGGAAGAAGACCGTCTTTCAGTGCCTTTTGATAACTCTAAGCAAAGTATCCTTGCTTTAGGGCCAGGGGATCACGGTGCATTATAATTATCGATATACGTCCTTTTTTCCATATTTCAGCCCAAAACATAAGTATAAAGGCTGGTTTAATAAGACCTTGAGGATCTACTAGATCCAAATTATCTTTTTCCTAAGAAAAACGGAAGACCTAGCTATTAGGGTTGCCGGGATCATTGGCGATAGAAACCTCATCTAAAAAGATCGCCTAACAAGTATTAATATAAACTAAGGGTTCAACTTCAACACCATATACCTCAAGCAAATCATCCATAATTGGCAAAAGGGCGCGTGCACCATTGAGTCTATCCTTTGCCATTTCTTGTGTTATTTTTTATCTTTTCATTGCTATCTATTTGCGCGAAAATTCGCGTGAAACAATGCAGCGGACTATCCGGGGGCTGACTTGGGCATCCCACGAGATCCAACGGCTTTTCTTAGCCATTCGTATAATATATCTCTTCTCATAACGATTGGGCTTTAGCGGGTGGCCTGGGCGACTTTTGTTACGTGTTGTGTGTTCTTCATTCTAATGGTCTCGTATATATTGAATTGATGAGGCGGTTGTGCCGAACTGGCTTGCCACGGCGCGTAGGGAGAAACCATCATCCAATTTGGCCAAAATTGCCGCCCTGGCTTCGGGAGAAAACTCATGTGAATATTGACGATTTCCTGATATTTCTATAGCAAATCCGCGTTTTTTTTTGGCATCCTGAACGTTGAGAAATGAGGCAGTAAAGATTGCTGTGTATGGAGAAGCGCGTTGTTGATTGACGCGGGTGGGGGTGGGGTGTATGAAGACTTTTGGCCAGGGACTGCCGGGTACTTTACTTGGGTATCTTGTCTTCTCTAGGTGATGGAATGCGTATAAAATTCTTGCTACTGGGCAACAAAAAATTAAGCTCCTTAGTGCTAGCATCACGCAAACGGTATGGGCCATAAAAGTGAAGGTGTATTAACGGCTCGGTATCCATCTTCCCGCTTGCATGGGAATAACGCTGGGTTAATTCAGCAGAAATGCTACCATCCTCTATGTATCCAAAGCCCATAACTCAATGAAATGGCCAATCTCTCGTCTTCAACAATTCCCCGATGCCCTGGACCTGAGCGAGATTGCTGTCGTCGCCATCGCCATCATGGCCAATTCATTGCCCAATTGGGTCGACAGCTACCCTAGGCCAAAACTGCCAGCCGGCCAGCCCACCTAAACCCAATTCAACCCCGCAAGCATGATGGATTGCCCCTCATGATGGCATGAACCACCTCCTCCACTCCACGCTTCACTCTCCTGAAAATCTCAACGGCAGACAGATGCCAAAGTCAAGTCACACAAACCTCGCTCAGCTTACAAATCGTCAAGACGCCCACAACTGACAATCACTACTTGAAGAGCGCCTTGCCAAGACCAAAATTCACTTCATGTGCCCTTGTGCCCTCTTCCCCTAAGCATTCCATCCATCCACATCCAATCTTGCCCTGCATTAGCTAGCCCTAACAAAAGCATCGTGAAACCCAGCCAACCAGCTCAGGATCCTCCTGCATAGCTAACCGAGTACCCAACCAGTTTATCAACCTTTTATTATTTTTCTTGTGTGTGGTTTTGAAACTATAGTACAAAGTGCCCGTGCAAATCCCTTGTGTAGCAGAGTTTGGAGAGTCCCATCTAGCATCAAAATCCATAACAAAAAAGACCACAGACCAAAGACCAAAAGACCAAAAGCCAAACCACCTTTGTAACCCCTTCCGAATGCAGTTGAGAAATCCCTGTGCTGTGGCTGAATACCATGCATTTGCTTTTCTGCCCTCACTTGTCTTTTTCTTTCTCCCCCCCCCTGTCCTGTTCCGAAGACGCCCTAGATCCCTTTGGCTTCCCTGTCAGCTATAACTCTCTCAACCTATGATAACAGCTGACCTGCCAGCTTCAGCCCCCTTGCGTTCCTGGTCGCTCTCTGGAGCACCTCGCGCATCCGTCAAAAGACTTGTGAGCCCGAGCTCAAAGGCTCCACTGCACATCTTTCCAACCTGTCGCTGACAGCTTTCGCAGTTCCGTCCTTGCCAAAAGACCTTCCTCTGGAAACCAATAGACTGGGCTTAAAACCCATCGCATCGCATCACACCCACCGATCCCCATTACCGGTCCGCCTTAGTTGTCCATCCTTGATTCATGGGACAGGGTATAGAAGAATTTTGCTGCCGATCGTCTTTGCATCGTCCCTCCGCTCTTTTCGCCCCCTTTCCGCTTCGTCAGACTCCCGGGATGTGGACTTCGCGCCGAATGTCGACGCTTTCATACCCGTGCCTTGTCGAATTCAAGCTGTGGTCAACATCTTGACCCCTGGGCTATCCCGGCTTGAAAGCATCGCAACGCTCCCGCTCCGTCGTGCTCAAAACAACCATCGCAAAGTCGTTAATCCTCGAGATTTTCATACATTCGTCCTGACGAAAGAAATATCTGCGAACCAAGAAATGTGACCGCAACTGATACAACGCCATCGCTCATGACGTTTTTTTGGTGGCCAATTCTCAACTTGGCCCTTATCATAAACATGTTTCGAATTCCGGGACGCGTAAAATCATACCGACCCAGGTATAGGGCATGACAACATCTCACTCTCGTCGTCTACGCCTCAAGATGCGAGACATAGATCCACCACTTGACCAAGCCTCACCGCCGTAAGGACCCTCTCCATTTCTGGAAGGGTCCGTTTACGACTGCGCGGTCTGAGCTTGCTCGGCATGCACGCCGTTCGTGAGGGGCGCAGTAGCCTCGACTTGGCCATTTTGCAACTGTGTCGAGGCCTCAGCCTTGCTTGTCGATGAGACATCGCCATCGAGACCGGCCAGAGGGATAGTGCCTGAGGGCGAAAAGTCCGGCACCTCGGCCGAGAGCTGGCTCACGCCGTTGGTGTTTATAGCTCCGTTGACGCCCTGTGCCGCTTGTGTGTTGTCCACAAAGTGTTGGAACGAGGGGTCATGAGCGTTCGCAGGGTAGCCATGTTGGCCATAAGGCAGACCGTGAATGCCATTGAAATGATCGTTGGCATAGTTATAAGATCGGTTCTTGAAAGTCAAGTGCACGGGACCGTCATTGCGAGCCAGCTCGTCTCGGTCCTCCATGGGCAGGACAAACTTCTGCCAATCCTCCCGACGACGCAGTCGCTCACAATCATCCTCGCCGACAACGTAGTCAACATCGACCGAGTCCTCGCATACAGCACGGATGAGGTTCATATCGGCTGAGAGATCTCGCATGCGCTTGAACGCAGTGATGAAATGCAACGGCACAAAGCCTTGAGAGTCCATGCGCTGTCGCAGGTACATATCCTTGCAAAGGTTCTCAATGGAGAAGTAGTACTCGATTTGACTCTTGAGCATTGGCATCACCATGTTGTCCCAGTAAGGGTGAGGCTGGAAAGGCATACCGGCCATCGGCGCCATCGAGTAGTCGTATGCCGCAAACTGGGCCTGCACAGCAGGCATGCGAGAGCTGCCGTTGGGAAGAGACAAGCGGTGGTAGTTACCCGCTCCGTTGCGGCCTCCGCGGCCCCGCTGAGTTGGCGGCGCAAACATACCGCCGTGCGAGCCCTGTCGCAGAGGAGGGCTGTAGTGACCCTGAGCTCGACCGGCGCCAGCGCCTTGGCCGTGGAATCCTGAAGTGGCGGAAGCGGAATGTTGGTGCTGGCTTTGGGCATTGCCGTGAGCGCCACGCCCGCGGTAGCCACCTCGACCCCTCTCACCACGGCCTTCAGGGCGATCACGGGAGGTCTGAGTAGTATCCTGAGGAACCAAGTTAGACTATTTGCTCTTCTCACGCATAATAAGCTCAACTTACACTGGACTGAGCGGCGGAATCCTTGGCCTTGTCGGCACCAGCATTTGTCGATGCCTTCTTCTGGCCGTTGGCGGCATCGAGTGATCCTCGCTTGGCCGCAGCGGGTTGCGATGTAGTACCATTGGGTCCATCTCGAGGCTTGGCGTCGTTGGACTTATTCACAGGAGCAGACGATGCCTTATCTGTGACACCGTTTGTAGTAGCTCGGGTAGAAGTATCGCGGCCACTTCGGGCTCCTCCACGGGGCTTGGAGCCACGCATTTGAGGCAGCTGAGTCTCGAAGCTGACCGTGGGGACATAGTCATAAGTCACCCACTTCTGTCTGGGCTTGGCCTGGTTATCGGCCTCCTGGGCATCCTTGTCGGAGCGATCCGATCGGTCAGAAGCCTTGTCGACCGTCTTCTTCTTGTCCTCCTTAATAGCAGTGATGGCGGTCTCGGGAGTAGGCCAGTGAGTTGCATCCTGCACGGATGGGGGCACCTCGGTCTTACCCTCCTTGTCTGATATCCGAGAACCTCGAGGGCCGTTTCGCTCGGGTCGGCTGACACTGGTAGCCTTTTGCTGCGGCTTAACGCCGTTTGTATAGAGAGCAGGAGTAGACTCCTCGGCCTTGGCCAATGTCTTGTCGTCGTCCTTCTGGGCGGATGTACCATTTACCGCAGCCTCGGCAGGAGTGGGCGCGGGCTTAGCCTTTGCCAGCTGGGCTTCCTTCCGCTGATGCCAGATGTTGACGCTGGGGATGGGCGCCTCGGCAAGTTCAACCTTTGGCGGCTCCGGAGCCGTTTCCTGCTCCTTATCTGCCGCCTGCTCGCTGGGCTGCTTCTCAGCAGTCTTGCTCTTCTTGCCCCTCCGAGCCTTTCGCGAGTCCTGCTCTTCGGTGGAACGGGTGGTGTTGCTCGATGACCTTGGCGTCTTTTCATTTCGTCGCCACGGCCGATCTAACCTTCCAGCATCGTCATCACGCCTCGACTCGGGCCGCCTTTCTTGTGTGGACTCGGATCGGGCATCGCTCTCAGAGCTGGGAACGCTCTCGAAATCCTGCTTCTCAGAAGCAACTGCACGGGGCTCGAGGCTTTCGGTGGCCTCTGAGACCTCGGCGGTGGTGGCCTGCTCGGGGGCAGGCGTGGCCGTCTTCGCGTCCGACACTGGGACGGCAGCAGCGGGAGCCTGGGCGTCCTGAGCGGGAGCAACAGCGTTTATAGGAGCGCTGGTATTCGAGACGGGGGCCGCGGCCTGTCCCTTCGCAGCTTGTGCGTAAGAAAAAGTCGAAGGAGTGGCCATCTCGTTGGACTCAACGATCGCTGAGGGAGTCATGTCAAGGTGAGCCGTTGAAAACAGGCCGACGGTCTTCTGACAGGACGGTAAATGGTGAGCCGGAGGTGCCTTTTCACCTAGGGCCACCAACTGAGGCAAATGATGTCTTCGGGAAAGGAAGCCCGAAGATGTCTCTCAACCCCCTCCGCACACGGAGAGAGGCGCAGAGCACCCAATGTGCAAGGTAGTCGCTATTCGGAGACCCCCAACTAATGAGGGCGTCGACAGTCGTAGGTTCTGCGCAAAGAGTCGAAAGTCGCGGAGAAGGAGTCGAGCGGGAGGTGGAGGATTAAAGTGAGAGGGGAGATGTCCGCTGAGCCGAGGGCTTTGGGTTAAGAAGAAAAAAGCCGAGTCGGATTGTGCGTCAACGTCGGGTACGAATCGAGGCAGAAATTCCAAACGGAACGAGAGGAACGGCTCTGCTACGTCAGAAAGCGTTTGCTCGATCGATCAGAAAAGCGCTACCTGGGGTAAGCAGGCGGCGAAATTTCGACAAGGGAGGACGGGGAAAGAGAGAGGTCAAGCCGGCCAGGGTATCCAGGCAGCAACTTGAAGCGCTCTGCTCTGTTCTGCTCTGCTCTGTGCTTCAAGTAAGGACGGCAGGCAGCACGGATTGAGGTGGCGAGTCGTTTTGCAGGGGACGGGACCGGGAGGCCTGCACCGTAAAACCAGAGCCGGAGCCAGGCGTTGCTTGATGCCTCTTGTCGAGGGAGACGGGAGGAAGCGGCGCAAAGCCTAGACAGGGTAACGGGGGAGGTTATAGCAAGGCAACTGCAACTGCAAATGCAAAGGTAAAGGTGAAGCGGGGGAGGGGTAAAAGGGAAAGAAGAAACCAGGAGGAGGAGTCTGTCAACAGCAGCAGCAATTCTGCAGGAATTGGGCTGGCGAAGGGGAGTTGTGGTTGAAGGAAGGGTAACGGTACGGGGAGAGAGGGCACAGCACGGGACCAGGGAAAGTTGAAAATGAAGGCCGGAGGTTATTTTTTGCGTTGTGTGAACAATTAAATTTTTTTTCTGCGTTTTTCCCCTCTCCCAGATCCGCACCGCAACGCAACAGTCAGTCAGTGGCAGCGACGGCGCGGGAGGTACCAGCGCCTTGTACCGCGACTAACTGATCGAGCAGGTACCTGCCGTACCGGCGCGCCGAGCGGGAATCCTTGGAGCAGCGCAGGCGCAGGAGATGGGGATGGATGGAAGGATGGATGGAGGGGGGAGGGGACCTCTTTCTCCCACTCAACTCTTACACAGAACGCCGGGGAGCGGATACGGGCAGAGGAAGACCCAGACGAGAGTAGTACTGCTTTTTTTTTTTTTTTTTTTTTTTTTTCCTCTAAGGCGTTGTATAGGCTCTTTAGTGTCTCGTCTGAGGCCAAACATGAGGCAAGAAGTCAAGCCCTTGATCCCCGCCCAACCCAAGGCAAGTCATTCACTGAATCGGCGACCC